>CM030366.1:129208670-129454000 GCA_017893485.1 Hemerocallis citrina | reverse complement strand
AAGTCCCATGCACCAACCCAATCTGACCTGAATAGATCAAAATTTAGTTATTTCTCTCATCCCCTCGCTTGTACACCGTCCATCGTTGCCACCACTCACATCCACTACGGCTGTCACCCCCAACAGTAATACAAACGACATCGCCAAGCTCAATGACATGAGAGATACTCCAGATGCCCATCAATCTGAGCTAAGTAGGTCAAAATTGGGTCTTACTCTCATCCCCTAACTTGACCACTGACCATTGTCACCACCATCCACAACTAGAGTTGTCGTCGCTCCCAATGGTAACACAAACGTCACTTGCAAGCCCATTGGTACAACTGAAATCTCAGGCATCCCTCCAAAATGACCTGAATAGATCAATATTGCGCACTTTCTCTCATCACCTAGCTTTTCCACCGTCTACTGTCACCCACAACTGCCATCGCAATTTTTTGTCACCCCCAATGGTAAGACGAACACCACCTCCAAGCCCACAGGCATGAGAGAAACCACAGACACCCACCCAATCCAACCTGAATATGTCAAAATGAAATCCTTTTTCTTATCACCTAGCTTGTCCATTGTTCATTGTCACCTCCAACCGCAACCATAACTACCGCCACCCTAACGGTAACACCAACGTCACCTCTAAGCCTACTGACATGGGATAGACCCAGACACCCACCCAATATGACATGAATATGTCAAAATTGAGCTCAAACTTTGAATTAGCTTGTCTACCGATTCCCCACAATAAGTAAGAGTTTGTTTTCTTGATTACTGAATGATTTTGGTTGTCATTTGAATGTTAGGAGAGATATTTTTGTGGGGGAAGGGAGGAGGGAGTAGCCAACGGCCTCCTTGTGGGTTTCAAGGTCAATCACAGAGTAAATATGCAACATAATTAAATAAAAAATTCAAAACCCAGCCATGGATCCATGCGAAAACAATAAAATATGTTAAGAGTTTTACCTCAATGGTGAATTGCTGTCTCCACAGTATGTCAATCACGAGCACTGCAACGTTACAGTGACTCTACGGTATCCATACGAACTGATCAAATTGGGATCTCCCTCGCGCCGCTGTGCTAGCTGCGGGAAGGGGATATTCTTCCCGATCTCTCTCTCACTTTCTGTGACGACTAGGGTTTTCTCTTCATAGTTCTACACATAGATATATATGAAGAAAACTCTAAGTGAGTAGTGAGATGTGCGAGCATTCTGATTTGGGTTGGCTCAATTAATCTAATTAATTGTCCAACCAATTTTAGGAGCCCAATTCTTTCTTGGAATCTGAATTAAATTCATCTAATGAATTTAAATTCCAATTTCGATCTATTCTAAGTGTGAGATCCTATAAGTTTCCATTATGTTGACAGTAATACTAAATCCTATTTTAGTATTATAAACAATGAGCAGTATCTAGCAATACATCACTGCTACTCAAGTAATGGGAATGTCAGTGATTTGACATAACATATCTACAAACAATGTCACCATGTAGTCAAGTCATATATTCTAATTGACCATAAGGCATAGAGTGTATCACCCTTGTATAGTTCAATCTTTTGTTTCTTGATGTTCAAGTAGACTTACTAAAACAAATGAGATCAATATCTCATATTGACTCATTTGAGCATGACCATACATTTTTCCAGTCTCACCCAATTAAGGGGCCCATAGAAATCGCTCATATTATGTAAGAGGGACAAATCCAATCTAAGTCTCCACATCCCTCCGCATGATTTATATTATGTCCAATATTTGGCTTTTGTCACGTCCCGCTTCCCAAAATACGGAAATTCGAGCGCGTAACAAAGGCCCCGCGAATGATGTAAACACCATCCATAAGTTGTACCAGTTTAACTCAACAATATAAATAGTAATCACAACCACACAAGAAACAATAACCATATGAACAATGAATGAATTTGAAAAGATTCATGAAATAAACTCATAAAGCAATGTCCAACATTTGGGAGAAACAAATTCGGGTCATAAAGCCCAAAAAATAAAGTACAATGATAATAAAAATGTTCAAGGAAAAAAGTATAAAGAAATAATCAGTGCAGTCTGTTCTTTTGAGCTCCATTCTCTAGAATTGTTGCTCACCGAGTTCTTTGGGTATTATTCCTTGAGTACCTGCAAACTCGTGATCTAAAATAGAAAAATAATGTCTGTTAGAGCAAGTCATGGACAACAAGTAGTGGGAAACAAAGAAATAATAAAAGCATGGTATATCAAGAATAGAGGACTGGATCAAAGTCAAGGAACAAAAACAACGGTTGACGATAATGTCAAGGGTTTATATTTAATTATGCAATAATCAATAATTACAATTCATGATCAATATCGATGATAATATACGAGATCAAGCATGCAATGTCAATCTAGGGTTATGATTCATTTGATTAATCTATTTAATGCATGTAATACCGTGTCCCATACCACAGGTTCGGTGCATGCAAACAGTGATCGTTTTAGGCTGTGATGGTGAACTCAATAGATCGTGTACTCGGATAACAAGATAACGAGATAACAATATAACAAGATAACAAGCAACACTCCACCTTCCATAACAATAATCCATGTACACAAGAAGGGCCTTTACCGAGTACAGTTTCCGATTGTTCACTACCAAGTCAACCCTTAATACCTCGGCTTGTTAATAGTTCATTACATCCTAATGTGAGCATGAAAGAAGATGTCAAGGTTTTGTAATGTAAGATGTGACTATTCTACGCATGACATGCAAGGCAAAAGGTATTTACACTAAATTAATACAAAGCATACATACAGCAAGACGTTGTTGTACAAAAATAGAGATTTCCATTGCTACAGGAAAAGAAAAACTGTATCCGTCAGAAGTTCTAGAAACTAGACTCTCTTCCGGTTCCAACACATACACACATGACATATTGAAAACACAAAAACTAGGTGTAAAATCTTATTATTTACCGATTATAGGTTCATGCATCATATTAGAGTCAAAATACTTGTGTAAAAAATAACTATAAAATCATTTACAAATATCATAAAAGTCATATTTCAATTCCTAATAGTGTTTAGCAACAATAAAATTAATCCCATATTTTATTTCTTAAAATTTATCTATTGTTTCAGTTAATTAAGCAGAGTAATGCATATTCAAACTTCATTCTAGAATTTAGACGTCACTGTACGAAAATATGAATATCTTGCAATCTGTAGATCAGATTGCAAAATCGTTAGATGCTCTGGATTCCAAACACACAGGGCTAAAACTCTTACTTAATTATTTCTAAGTGATATTACCTACAACTAGGTCAAAAATTAGGTTATTTACTGAACTAGTTATCTAACATCAAACTGGGGTCCAGTTTTAATACATATAATAGGTCTGAAAAATCATCAAATAATATCACAAAAATATAAGGTGATTCCCAGTCATTTCTGGTAACAAAAAATAAAATTTCAAGTTCTAATTATGTTGGTAGCACTTTATTTTAAAAGAAAATCAAGTTGATGTATCTCTGGACAGAAATCTGGAAATTTAAAACACGGCAGTACTAAAAATATGAAATCTTTCAGTTCGTAACTCGGAATCTAGTTCTGTAAAAAGTTATGAAAAATATATTCAAAAATCTACAGATGATGTTTACAAAGTTTTATCAAATTCCGACAGAAACTAGGTCGAAAACTCAAATCAACACATAGCAAACAGCAGGCCAGCAAGTGGGTTATTAAAAAAAGACAACAAAATAACTAAGTACGCATATGATTTCGAAGCAAAAATTTCAGAAACTCATAGTCAATCTTGAGGGTGGAATTCTACTAGATGCCAAAAATGATTATCAACATAACATGATCATCACATTCAACCAAAAAACATTCAATCATCAATGTCCAAATATGTTGCTACTAATTTCGGTGTGGGAGCAAATAGATAATTTGTGAATTCTTCTAGGGATAATAAAAGCGAACCCGTTGACTTATTGCCGGCGTTTGACTATTTCTCGATGTTGCCGTTAACCTGCAAGAAGTTCGAAACTCCGTGATAAATCCCAGCGACGAACCCTCTGACACTCAAGTCAGTAATCAGGAAGATTATGAAAGAGCGCTTTGTGAAAAATATGTTGATTACCTTCTTTATGGTGGAGGTAGAGGGGTATTTTTAGTCGCCTTTAGAGAAGGTTTAAAGATAATCATTCATCTCTATATTCCTGTGTTTTTGGATAAGCCAGAGAGTTTAAGTTGTTTCATGATAAGAGTTTTGGTTTAAACTGCCTCTTAGAGATAATCATGAATTTGAATTACTCTCTAAATGATCTAGGCTGATTCGTAATGGGCTATCACCCTGACCCAGTAAGACATACCCGTTTTTTGGGTTATTGGGCTTGGAAAAGACCCAATTCCCTTTTTCGGACCCGTTTATAGGTAAAATTACTGTTTTACCCGGAGAGCTTTAAGATCCGCGCCCAATTTGGTCGGTCCTGATTTAGTTCTATTTTTACCGAAATCACGAGTCCCCCACTCCTGAAGACTTAGTTTCACAACCTTTGAGGAGTAGTTCGCCCATTCTGCTGGTTCATAGAATTTATCGACGTTCTCAGGGACGTTTGAATCTTGCTCGAGGTGTGTAACGATGCTTTCCTGAGTTTGTAAAATACTCAGAATTACTTTTAAAAATTTTTGAGTTATTTTGTGGAATTTTTCCAATTTTTAATCATTTTTCTAAATTTTTTATTCAATTTCCGAATTTTAATAATAAATTTTTGAAAATTTTAATTAATTATTCTACATCAATAATTATTTTTAGAAATTTTTAATTAATTTTCCTGATTTTTAAATTAATTTTTGGATTTTTTTTAAAATAAAAAAATCAATTTAATAATTAAATAAAGGATTTATTAAATTACCTGATGACGTGGCAAAATATGGGCCGCTGATTATGATCGGCATGAAGATCTAGAAGATCGAACAGTCAGAAAAGGCAATAGTGACACGCGTCCTTTGATCGTTGAACATTGACTGTTGACCATTTTTGCGCAATTCCGTGTTTGGGGATGCGTTTGCTTAGAACACGCCACCGAAGAGTTATGGTGGTTCGGCAGCGTGACACATGTCTTTTGACTGTTGACCATTGACAGTTGACCATTTTTGCACAATTTCACATTTGGTGACGCGTTTGCTCGAAACACGGCACATAAGAGCTATGGTCGCTCGACAGCGTGACACGTGTCCTTTGACCGTTGACCATTGACCAGTCAACAGTTTTTGCTCAATTTCGCATTTGGGGATGCGTTTGTTTGGAACATGCCACCGAAGAGATATGGTGGCTCGGCAGCGTGACACGTTTCCTATGACCGTTGATCATTGACCATTCAAAGATTTTTGCTCAATTTCCCGTTCGGTGATGCATTTCCTCGGAACATGCCACCGATGAGCTATGGTGGCTCGGCACCTTGACACATGTCCTTTGACCAATGACCGTTGACCAGTCAAAGATTTTTGCTCAATTTTGCATTTGGGGACGCGTTTGCTTGGAACATGCCACCGAAGAGCGATGGTGGCTCGGCGGCTTGACACGTGTCCTTTGACCATTGACTAGTCAACGATTTTTGGCGCTACATGAGATTCCCGCCTTTTCGTATATTGCCGCTTGGTATTCACGACTCTTTTGGGCTTTTCAACTGGTTTTGGGGGCCTAAAGGTACACCCCTCATTCTCTATAAGTCTTCACCCCCTTCATTTCCTCATTCTCTTCTTTGATTCTTCAAACAATTTCGTTCGCTCGCAGGTGGTTTTGCTAGCGGTCGCGGTCAGACATTTGACTTTCCGGTGAACTATTCCGACCGTAGCAGTCACATAAGGGTAAATATATATTTTTGTTTTATATATTTTACGAGATGTCTAGGATTTCCTCGGGGAATGTGTCCTCCACCTCGGATCACGAAGGGATCGGCAGTTGATAGTTCCGCTGACAGTGGATAAGGGAAAGAGTGTGATAGGGTCGGTTATTGCCGAGACAGTAGTGGAGAGGGTGAGGGAAGTGGGGGAGTTGGGTAGGCTTCCATGCCCCCTGACGAGCCTTGGCGGAGTTCGAGACTACTCCGACGACCTTCTGGCCAGGGTAGTGTATGGGATGTCGGCATCACACGAGGAGAATAGGCTATGGGAGTGCTCCGAAGTCGAGGAAATCCCATCAATTCTCTCGAAGAGGGACTTGGTACGTATCCGAAAGAGCTTCGTGATACCAAGGGAGTACGAACTTCTTCTGACAGGTTCGGGTGTTAGGGCATGTTTGCCGACCTCTCCAGATATGTGTTTTTTCCCTTTTGACGCATTTCACGCCGGCCTTCGTCTGCCCCTTCTGCCGTTTGTGATCGAGATGATGAAGTGGTATTCTTTGAGTCCGGTCCAATACATGCCGAACATGTGGAGGCATGTCAACGATTTTATTCTTCAGTGCCAGGCAGCGGGGGTCGAGCCTCAGCTTAGCGTACTTCGGAGGCTTTACAGAATCCATCGAAAAAGCAAGACAGAGTATAGGTATTATCTGTCGCCACGTCGGGTAGCGCACAATCAAGTATTGGAAGGAGAAGTACTTTTTGTTTCCGAAGTACTTTTTGTTTCCGAGTTGCGCACCATTGGAGATTCCCACGCGGTGGAGAGATGAGGTGTCGAAGTGGGCTAAAGCCGAACCGGTGTTGAGTTCGGAGGAGGATGAGGTAGTTTTAAAACTTCTGACCCGTCCTCCTCTGTCTTGGAAAGATTTGACTGAGGAGGTCCACTTCGGTGGGGGTCTCAGTCCGATCAACCCTAGTAGGCCTCGTATATTTCTCCTTTTTTTTGTAGACTTATATAGCTTCTCATGTTAATTCCTTTGTACCTGACTTTGCAGAAGTTTCGGATAAGGACTTCAATTTGATGATGTCCGATCGAGGGGGCCTAAGTAGCACTGCTCCCGATGGGAAGAAGAGGAAGAGGACGACCGCAGGGCCCTCGTCTGCCGAAGTGCGCGGAGCTCGGGGCCCACAACTCCGCTGATCAATTTGGAGTCTCCCCCCTCCGCTTTCCTTGCCCCTTCCGCCGGGGAGTTCACTCTCGGTGCCGCACTGGCCCTGGAGGCTCTGCCTCTTACTGCAATGGAGGAGGTGATTCTCACCGAAGAGCATAAAAAGCTCTTCATCCCCGACTGGAGCGTGATGAAGCACGATGACTTCCTCAGGGATTCTGTCATTTGCATCTTGCGGTGCAGCACTTGGCGACTCCGAAGGATCGAGCCGCGATGAAGGCAGGGTCGGTGGGTGACGACGTCCTAGAGATAGCCAGGGAGAATATGTCAGTAAGTTTTGCTTCGAACTTCATGACTTAGAATTTCTTCTTGTGTCTTTCTTATAATTTTTTCCAGAGTTTTTCAAACTTAGAATTCTTTCTAGTGTCGTTCGCACTTAGAGATTTTTCTAGTGTCCTTCACACTTAGAATTTTTTCTTGTGTCCTTGTAGATTACTTGCCACTTTAGCCATCCACTGGAGCAGTTCACTGAGCAAGAGAAAGAGCTCAAAGCAGCGAGCAACAGGGATCAGTTGAAGAGAGCGAAGATTGTGAAGATGTATGAGGAGTCTAAGTGCTTATCGGAGTCTCAAGCAGTTCAGATAAGTCTCCTCGATTCCGCGCTGGCAAAGGCGAACAAGCAAATCGCCTTGGAAAGGGAGAGGGCGGACAGAGAGAGAGAGCTCGCCATGAAGGCAATTCAGACTGCGAAGAAGGCGAAGGAGGCAGCAGTAGAGGAGGTTGTGGAGGTGACGAAGGCCGAAGTGAAGGGACGCCTGCATTCGAACATGGAGCAGTCGTACGCAAGGGCTCTCAAGCACGTAGAAGCGCGTGTCCCCAGCTTTGATGGCTCGGGGTTCAATTAGTATGACCTTGTCAAAGGTGAAGAGGAGGAGGTCAGCGAGGAGGAAGAAGGGGAGGAGGACGCTGTAGCGGACCCTAATTCGGCTATAATGGCGGTGCCGGAGGCAATTTATGAGAGCGGTCGCGAGCCCACACCCCCCATGGATCAGTTCGTCGAGGTGGTCCCTTGACCTCTTTTGTAGCCACACCACTTTGTTAGTTGTTTTTGTTTCTTTCTTCTTCTTCTTCTTCTCTTTTGAACGCTTCTGTATTGATGCCTAATAGCGGACTGGCCACTGCTTTATATATTTACTTTAGCAATGAAAAACTCCTTTTGGACATTTTTATTATGTATGGTAGTGATACTTAGAGCTATCTTACAGCTTTAATACATGAACTTAGAATTATCTTGTAGCTGTCACACTTGAACTTAGAACTATCTTGTAGCTCTACTCGAACTTAGAACTATCTTGTAGCTCCACTAGAACTTTGAACTATCTTGCAACTCTACTTGAACTTAGAGCTATCTTGTAGCTTTAATTGAACTTAGAATTATCTTGTATCTCTACTTGAATTTAGTGCTATCATGTAGCTTCACTTGAAATTAGAACTATCTTATTGCTCTACTCGAACTTAGAACTGTCTTGTAGCTCTACTCGAACTTAGAACTGTCTTGTAGGTCTACTTGAACTTAGAACTGTCTTGTAGTTCTACTTGAACTTAGAACTGTCATGTAGCTCTACTTGAACTTAGAACTATCTTGTAGCTCTACTTGAACTTAGAACTATCTTGTAGCTTCTACACTTTCAAGTTAGCGCCATCTTGTAGCTTCCACACTTTCAAGTTAGAGTGATTTTTGCATTCTTCTTTGGTTGACAGGTCTTTGCACTCCCCTTATGTGTTTCTCAGGACGGCGGGACATCTCAGCTACATACCAAGCTCTGTATTACTGAGTTGGACTCACTAAGTCTCGAGAAAGACTTTCGAAAGCCGAAGTGGAGCTCAGCTATTTGAGAAGAGTGTTATCCTGTCGAGAGATAGCAGTGCAGCGCGGCGGCGAGGCTTCGAGGGAAGTACCCCCTATTGGGGTAGAAGATAATCCTTTGGGGGAGGCGACTACTCGAGAGCCTCCACAGGTTAAACTTCTTTGCCACTCCCTACTTTCGGCTACCATTGAACGAGACGGGTTGAAAAATGTGGTGCTCGAGAGAAGTATGGAGGTAGCCCATCTTAAGAAGGCAATTCTGGAGTTTTCCGTGGGGAGCGTGCCCCGTTTGAAGCTTAAGGTAAGGACGATCTCTTTGAGAGAATAGTTGAGTTAGAGATGGAGGTTCACCAACTAAAAAGGCTACTTGATGGAGGCAAAGTTAGGAGCATGTCGTGCTCGCAAGAGGAGCATGCCCAAGGAAGGTCGTTTCATGAGTTGGCACTCTGTTTGCTCGAAGTTCCGCGAGTCCCGGGGGACGCTCAGAGCGTAGTAGCTGGTTCATCCAGCGGGGCATCGGTCAGAGGGACCGCTAGAACCATAGGGCCAGATGGCACAACTTGACTTGCGGGTCTAGAGATCTCTTTAGAGGGGTCAAGAGAACGGCACAGCGCTCGTCGGCCGCGTGTATTCCTCAACAGGAGCGTCCCTCTTCCTATGAAGAGTTAGGGTGATTCTTTGGAGTAGGAGTTTTTTTCTCAATACGACTTGTAACCCCAATTTTTGTTTTGAAATAAGATATTCTCAGCGAATAAGTAATGTTTGTATCGGTTGTGCCTTTTCGATCTTGTAATCATATTTATTTTTGAATAAAAATCCACCAAGTATTTAAGTGTTATTTTCTCTTTGTTGGACAACTAGAATGTTGTGAGTTTAGTTTAAGATTTTCAACAGTTGTTTGAGCAATTCCCGAATGGCGAGCTAATTCGCAATTGTAACCCCCGTTCCCGCAAATACATATTCCTGGGTATTTTTCTGTATTTTGATTATTTGTAAATTCATCTTGTTTTAAATTCATTTTAGATCTTCTATTAAAATCTTTTCTCACCGAAAATTATATTCTTCAAATAATGGTGTATTTAACTTTATTTTCTAATCCTAATTGATCAACTATTTATATTTGAGCCCAAATCAAATGAATTATTACTATTTGGACTATTTTAATAAATTTGTTAAAACCAAATCTTATTTTATTATGTAACCTTATTATTATTATTCTTGGTTTTTTATTTAATGTATCCTTTATTAATTTTATTTATCAATGTGGAGTCTAATCTTATTATTATTAGAATTGTTATTATTTCTTTGAATGTTTGTTAATTTATGAAAGCCTACTGATCCTAATCTATATTTTATTATTATTGGAGTATGAATTTTATGTATACTATTAGATTTAATTAATTAATGTGTACTATTTGATTTAATATTGCTATCTATTATATTTTAACCATTTAGATCCAATTTTATTTATTTTGTGAATCCATACATTCTGTTGTATTTATTCAGTAACTAAGTATTAATGTAATGCATATTATTTGATTTAATTGTTATATTATATTACTACTAATTTATTTGTTCAATTTTTAATCTAAATCCTATTCTTTTTCTCTATTGGATTTAAACCCTACACCCTATAGCCTCTTTTCTCGTTGGATCCTAAACCGCAACCCGCTAACCCATGACCCAAACCAACTACCTTAATCTCCCTATAAATACCCACTTAAAACCCTAATCTCCACTAACCTAATAACCCTACCTTTGTTGAAGAAGGGCGAAACAACAGAGTAGCGGTCGGTGTGAACTCGTCTCTCTGGGGGTTTCCCTTGGTTTCGGTGAAAGCTCAATACCTTCTCCTCATGTTCACAAACACAGCTGACAGTCCCTCAACTTCCTTTACCCCCAACCCTACATTGTTGAAACCCAACCCCGTCACTATGCATCCCCTACCCCCCAATCTCCTTCTTCCTCTTCTTCTTTTCCAACCGAAACCCAACGTGTAACGCCCCGAATCCCAAATACACTGAATTCGAGATATTCTACAGGATCTTTCCGCTTCTTTTAGTACAATTTTACAAGAAAATTTAAACTTTTCACTTTACATCAGAGTTTACATCAATATTACATTTTACATTGCACAGCGGAAGTAAAATTTTACAACAATGAAAATAAGTATGCAACAACATTGAGTAATCTTTAAGCATTTGTTCCTCTTTATTCTTTATCAAGCCATTTACCTGCATATAAGACTGTGGGTACGTCAGTTTATTCAACCGACGATCATTATACACGGCCATCCTCTCTATGTCGGAAATAGTATAACTTAATTTTTCATATTTAGCAAACACAAACTTGCCACATTTCAAACTAAAGGGACTACCCTATTGATGTCGTGTTGTGATTGTGCACTTAGTCCTTAATGCATTCATTTATGTTACATGACACTAATGTGCACTTGTTCGGATTCTATGCATCCCATACTACATAGATCCGAGGGCAAGCCCTTAATCGTTCTTCATCTTTATAGGGTTCAATCCCTCGTTATGACTTAATCTACTACTGTAACTACGGTAGTGTCTTAGATGTCCTATGATCTACGAGCCCATGTCCAGACAGCCTGGAGGAGAATCCCACGCACTGACACGACGCATCGAGCAGGCAACCTATGGACAATTCAGCCTCTGCCATGGAACAATGGCACCACCCATAGCCACTCGAACATCCCACAAGCGTTGCCACCGGGACGATAATTCTGGAGTAGTGCCCACGCCATGTCTTGACGCATCAAGCAGGCAGCCTGTGGATCACTCTCACACCGCTAATCCGATGGCCCCCATACTCGTGTTTTTCTTCTATTTTCATCACGTCTCCACTATGTACTAATCCTTAGTTTTTATCAAAATCATGAACAAAAATCGAAGCTCTAGAGTTAGCTTCTCCACTAAACCGGACTTATTCATTCATTTCAACATGACCAACCTTGGTCTTTCTTTTCAAATTTCATTTCATTTCATTTCCAAATGCCGGGGGAGACTTAGCTACTCTTTTATTTCAATTTTCAATTCACAATTTCCAAAATGAGAATTTCCAACTCATAAATTCCCATGTTGAGTTATCATACTCAAATGTACATTCTCTTTTCAAATCATGATTTCTAATTTGTTCAAATAGTCCATGACTATACATGAATTTCATATGCTTTATCAATTATAACTTCATATCAAAATTTCACATCACTAACAAATATTCACAATTCATATTTCCACATTATTCTCAAATGAGAATAAATTGCATTATGTCACACAAAGTATATATCTAGAACCATAGTTCTATTTATGCCTTTTATTCACAAATCATAGTTTATTTCATTCAAATAATCCCCAATTCATTTTTATAAAGTCCCTTATACTTTTAGGAGAATAACCATATTTTTTTCACAATTTTTGGACACTTAAAAACCCAAAAAAGAAAACAATTTTTTTCATTCTTGCCGATAGCAAGAATCGAACCCGGCTCCCCTAGGTCATAGCCAACAGCACCAACCAACAGACCGGTTTGTGCCAGCGATATAAAGCGTGGCTGAGAGCATTATATGCTCTCGGTCACTGTTAACTTATTTTTAAAAAAACAAACAAAACAATGCTTCCCACGGGATTCGAACCAGTCACCACTGAGAAGCCAACCATGCCCTCTGACCACTTGAGCTACATGCTCAGGTTGTCACATTATAAGTTCATATTCATTTAACCCGTGCTCTCTGTTAATTAGAACATTTCGATGTTCAACTAGTCCCAATTTCATTTGATCTTCCTAAAAAATACTGTATAACTCCGGATTAATAAATTCTTGTCCAATTTACATACCAGTATGAAAAAATAATTTTTTCAACAATTAAAACATATTTTCATACCATTAATTCAAATTCTAGATTATAACTCTACATTACTCCTTTTTTTTTTTGGACATTTCTTCGCATTTAGCAATATAGTCTTTTTGTCAATAAATTTCACATTAATGGTCTGACTTTAATCATTTATCTAACATACAACTCATATTTTAATTTATTCATGGTCATATCAACACAAAGGATCTATTTAACACATGAAAGGGGTATAATCAAGCTACTAACTTTATGTGTAATTCTTGATGGTAAAAGAATGTATTTTCTATCACTCAATTCATGATTCTAATCAATTCACATACAACTCAAATAATAGAAACACATATAATTTGTATGTCCACATTTCAATCATTCAAGAAATTATTTTTCCCAATTAAAGTGTGCTCTTCTTAATCATTTTCATGCTTCAATTTTTCTAATTAACTAGCATGCAATCCTACTTTAGAAATAGGAAAATTTTACCCACCTTGTATGGAGAGAACAAACACAATTAGCAACAAAAGTCCTTTGCAAACGAGTGCACCTCCTCCTAGACGAATGTCCTCCTCCTTGTACACGCGCGCCCAAGCCTCCCAAACACCAAACCCGAGCTCTCCTTGGCCGGCCTTCCTCTCCTTGATGTTGCAAGCACAAACTCATACACTCTCAATCTTTTAATTCACAAACTACTACTAGATATTGCTATTAGACTATAGGTTTGGAAAGGATATTAAGCACAAAATAACTAGCCATGGGAGGGGGTATTTATCCTAAAAATCAAATAGAATGGAGGGCTAGGATCAATTGGTTGGTTGTAGGATGGAGGGATAGGATGAGAGTAGGAGTTGCAATAACTACCCACATCCAAATAACCACCACACCATGATCACCACTCAAATTTTGAGTTCCCTCCAAAAAGCTCACAACCGGCCATGAAGAAGCATGCATTTTGCACGTGTACGTGCAGTGCACGTGCTGCAACTAGGACCAAAATTGTACATTAAATTTTGTATAAAATAAAATAATCTTTTAAATTGTATTCTACATGACAAGTTGTGTAAAAATATAGCCCATGGGCTTTAGTTTATGGGCCAAAATAGTTATTTTAAAATAAAATAAATAAAATACATTTTGGGCTTTAAGAAAAAGGCTTTTTAATCTAATTAAAATAGAGCTTTTGTACAAAATAATTAAAAGCATATATTAAAATATCTTTACTCATCTTGATGAAAATATTAACCAAAATATTGCACGTGCACACCACGTGCAAAATGAATAAATTTTCATTAATTGAAAAATCAGGGTATTACACAGCACCTGCCCCCACCTTGCCCTGCCATCATCCCCGAGCCCTCGCCCCCTTCGACCACCCTCCGTCTCTACCCCATCGTCTTCCTCAACTGCTCTGCCTCTCACTTCCCATCTCCGTCGACCTCCTCCTACCACCTTCGTCTCCCCATCCCCTGCCTCCTTGCGCCTTGAGCAACCGACCACCATCGACTTCACCGTCACAGCCGCCTATCCTCTTCATTGAACACCCTACCACCACCGAACCCATCACCTTTGCCTCCTTTTCTTTGTTTCCTTCTTGAAACAGAGCACACAACTTCTGCCTTCATCCTCCATCCCGTCCTCATCGCCAGCCCACCGAAGCACCCTTATCCATCCCCGTCGACTACCGCTCAATGCCTCTAACATCAACCTCGCTACCCACCAATGCTATCCTCCTCGTCGACCTCCGGATCACTTCTCTTCATTCCCGCTCACCCTCCTCATCACCCCACCGCAGCCAACCCTCTCACCTTCTTCATCGACTGCACCACTACCACGCGACCTCCTTCGCTGTTGTAATGCTTCGAGCCCTGCTCAGCTACGTACACGGCTACGTGTGCGCGCACGTAAACGAATGGACATAAAACTCTAGCTACGCTCACCACAGGCACCATCAAAAGGTAGGTTAACCCTATAGGTAACCTTTATCATTTGGCTTTTTCCTAATATACTCACACTCTTTCCTCTCTCTCTCTCTGATGTGGGATAAATCCCACGCCCCCAAGTTCACAACCACCTTCCATTCATGCATTCCATCATTTAATGCACATATATATTCATAAGCCCCATAGACCATGCTATGGGCTCATAATTAATTCAATTATTCTGTGGCCCTATAGACATCCTATAGGCCAACAATCAATTCTCATCTTATATATATATATATATATATATATATATATATATATATATATATATATATATATATATATATATATATATATATATATATATATATATATATATTATCCTAATATAATATTATATATATAGCCTTAAGTACGGGGTGTTACAACTGTCGTCAGCCATCGCACTGCACCGCCGCCCACCGTCAAAATCAAGCCAAGCTGCAGTCGCTGCCATTGATGATTCCGTATTGGCTGTTGGATTGATTGTTGTTTGCTGTGTTGGCCACTATCGCTATTTGATATTCGGTGGTGGATCCGTTGGTTGCTGTTTCGTGTCCACTTTTGCTGTTTGTTGTGTATTTGTGGAGTTTTTGTGTGTTTCTTGCACAGGTTTGCAGGTGCTTTTGTGCGCGCGTTGAACGCAAGTTGTAAGTGTCGCCGTCGGGATCCTAATCATGTATTCTTTTAACTATTGAATAATCATCTAAAGGCAAGTCACTTCCCTTCTGAATTGCCTATTGTGTCAAATTCAAGTTTTTATTTAAACCCCGCACGTAGATCCTAATTGCTTATCGTATTGTTATATCGTTTATCTTTCGTTGAGTATATTGAGGGTTTACAAATGCTAACCCAAGATATTCTTGACTTCGTGCCATTATTGACTCTAAAATATCGAATCTTTCATACATCCATATAGTATTGATAATAGAAGTTATTCATACATGACACCACACAAACAAAACTATTGTAGAATTGATTATTAGATTATTGTGCTTGAATGACTGATTGATGCCTTGTTTGATGGTAAACTAGTCTTTGGATGTATTCTTCATTGTGCTTACCATGTTATTGTGTTTACCATGCTGGATCTAAGATTTGTTAACTATCGAGTTGAAGTTCATAATGTTTAGATCGCTTATATTTCATGAAATATGATGAACCCTGATTTTCACTGTCTGCCTGAAATTTGTCAGACCTTTTTGACCCAGAATTTTACATAAAAAATTATAGCTTTTAAAACGAAAATTGTAGCCCTGTGTTTCTAGTTTCCAGAACATCTAAAATATTTGAATTCTGAGTTTTATTGCAAGAGTTATGGTGTTTTTACTACTTCTTCCTTTTTACTTCTAGAATTCCTGATTCATGTGTTCATCATGTTTAAGTTAGTGAAAAGCTAAGTTAATATTAGAATATTTCCTTAATAAATTCTAGATTATTAGTGAACATGATTAGGAACTTAATAGATATTTTTGATGAATTTAAAATTGGTTTTTTACTGATTTTACAAATATAACAACTTGATCTGGATTTTCAGTCAGAACGTGTAATCTGTAAAGAACTATGTAATTAACCTATCTATTGTTATCGGATTTCATATTTTAAATATGCGTTGGAACCGGGAAGGAGTCTACTTTCTAAAACTTCTGACGGATACAGTTTTGGATTTTTGTAGCAACGAAAAACTTGATTTTTGTACAGTAACCTATTGCTGTCCAGAATTGTTTTTCCATATTTTTTGAATATAATTGTATATATATCATTATTTTGAATGGATTGAAGTGTATAAATCGCATTTCATGATCTCAATATACTATTGTCACCATTCTAATTATTTCATTTTAATTGATCGTTCTATTGTTACTTCTATTGATACCATCGTTTATCAAATTTCTTTGAATTGCATAATGTATTGGTTGCATCGATGGATTGCTTAACAAGAGGGGGTTTAAGGGTGATTTAAGTAGTGGAAAATATAAAGATAGTACTCGGAGGAGGGGCCCGTGTTTCCCTAAATAGTGTTACCGGGTAGTATTTTATCGATTGATTGTGGCTTACGACAATAACCCAATCTATCGTGTACGTATCGTTGCCAAATTATTGTATCGTGATTATTGAATAGTGATTATCATTGATGAGTACATAATCTATAGAGTACACTACTTAGGTCTAAGCGACATTGATTATATGCATCGAACCTGTGGTATGGAACGCACTAATACATGCATTAGTTAGGCTAAAAACTAATAGACTTACGGAGTGACACAATATTAACACTGCATATTGAACATCCTCACTGCTATTGATATTGAACATTTTTTTTGATATTGACATCAACCATTGAGTATTGATATCGAGTATTGAAATATCGTTTATCGATATACCATCGCATTGTTACCATTGATATTGATTATTGCTATCGTCCATTATTATCGATTCCTATTGTTTTATTGAATTCATTGTTATACCGTATTTTCATTGTACATTGTTTTCTCTACTTGCTGTCAATGAATTACTCAAAGGACAATTTTTTCCTCTTTTAGATGAGGTATTCACAGGTGATCGAGGAGAGTTACCTGGAGGACTTGGAGAACAGTCTTCCTGAGGATTTGTTGCTTTCTAAACAGATCGTTATTTTATTGGACTTTTTGTATTGAGTTTTATTAAACATTGTATTATGGGCTTTTGGCCCGGAGATTGTTATTTTGTTTCCATAAGTTGGATTATCGTATTTTGTTATTGATGTGATTTATTTGCAAGTGTACAAAATCACAACATGTAGTATAGTTAAGTGAAAAGAGTGTCGAACCCACAAAGACTAATTATTTCATCGAGTACCGAAATTACTAAATTAACCACTATTTGGAAGATCGATAAGATGATAAAAAATAGCAACTTAATTAAATTAATCTAAATAAAAGAAATAAACTAATTAAAAGGAACGAAATTCGAAATTTAGTCGTTTGTTAATGGCAAAATAAATTCTAGGGATTTTGATTAAACCTAGTTAATCCCACACAATTTATAACTCAATGTGAATAAAAATATTATTTTTCCAAGTTGTAGACCAAAATTCCCTAAGTATTCAATGCTTTTTCTCGAACAACACAAAAAATATCTCCAACTAACAGTTTTTCATATCTCTATGAAAATTTAATTAATTGAAGACACATTAAGTTCTATCGATTTCTTTTTAGTCACACAAATCGTGGTAAATTATCTCTAATTTTTCTCAATCAATGGTATTTAATTCTATAATTCAAAATCACAAATTATCTCTCGGTCTCTCCATGATCCAATAAATCATACAAAAGTTGGGCAAACAATTGTAGCATTAAGAACAAAAATCAAACACACAATTATGGAAAAATAGAAAAATAATATGGAATTAAAATTTTGTTCTCAAAATAGGCTACATCAAAACCCTAGAAAAATAAAATTAGTTCATAATAAAATTACAACTAACTAACAGGTTCTTTGATTTCATAATAAAATTTGGAAGGGAAGAAGAAAGAACTCGTTTTCGCAGAAAATCGACGTCTCGAAATCCGTGCCACGAAGCTTTCTTTTTCTCCACTTTTTCTCTTTCTAACCTTCGTCGCGTTTTCCACGCCCCAGCACACAGAGCCGCCCTCTTCCTCGGGTCTCTGTCTTCTCTCTCTGTTTTCGGTTTTTTTTTGATTTTTTTCTTTTCCTCATTTTCGCCCAGTCGCCACACACCTAGAGCCTACCTACCGCCTCCTTCACTTCTTCATATATGTCTGGTTATATTTAAGGGTAGTAGGTAGGTAATTATAATTAGGGTTAGTTTAATTTTTATTAGATAATTAATTAATTAATTTTAAAATCTATAGATTAGATTTAATCTATTAAATTTTAAAGTAATTAATTTACTAACCCTAACTTAAGTTTACTCAGTTTTTAATAAAAAAATTATTCCATCCCTTAATTGATCGAAATAGTTTTTACTAGCTCTTTCATGGGCCAATTCGTAAAAACTTGTATTTGGGTGCTTGAATTTTGAAATCTTCATCCTTGTTTTCTTCCATAATTTCACGCAAAACGCCCACCTTCTGCATTTATTCATCTCATTCCCACAAAAACAAACAAACAAATAATATTGAGTAGAAATAAGATAATTTTCAAAGAAATAAACGAGAACTCGCAATTTTAATGCATTAAAGAGTAATCAAAATTATATAAAAATTTCAATCATCAAATACCCCCAGACTTCAGATTTTGCTTGTCCTCGAGCAAAAAAGAAAAACCATGAATAAAGGAATAATAATCAATAATAGGCTCAACTCATCACACTAAGAGATCTTATCATGCAAGTATCAAAATTTTAACTTAAAACATAAACAATAGCAAATAAAGTAAAACCAAGCATACTTACTTTCTCGAGTGCAATTATTCATTTATAATTCCAAACTCAATCATATTTCATGCAATTAATGTAATTATATCATGCAACATCTCTAACTGTGATTTACCCCTTCTCACTACTACAAACCGAGTAGCAAACTGGAGTTTTTTTCCTCTCTCCCTTTAAGTAGTCACTTGCCTTTTGACGCGAATGCAAATATTTGTGATGAATTCACCCGGTAACTCAACAAGTCACAAACTTCAAGTACTTTTGCATACTCATATTTCAAGTTACCGTTTGACGTAAAAGTAAACATTGGTGATGAATACCACTAGTTACTAAGCAACTCAAAACATTGGAGTAGATAAAACTTTATTCATATATATTTTTTTCATTCTATTTACTTAAACTCTGTTTAGGACTAGATCAAAGGAGATAATCACAAGAAAAAGCATCACATTTTAATTTTATGTAGGGCAAAAGCCAAAGTACCCCCCCAACGTTTGGCCTGAGTACAAAATGCCCATACAACGTTTGAAAAAATACAATAAACCCATTATTCCGTTAACTTAACCCTATCTGTTAAGTTATAGTTATTAATTTACTTTTTTACCCTTACCCTTTCATATTCATTCTCTTTCTCCCTTTCTTCATTCATTTTTTCTTTCTTAATTTTTGAAAAAAAAAGGCACTGCAGATAGAAACTCAAGCAATGTTCAAGTGTGATGAGAATACCTAAGAGCCAAATACAAGTCTTAAGGCATTTCATATGCTGATGTATCACACTTGGCATCCTATATTGGCATCCTATATTTAGAACCTTGCTTCCTGAGCCATGACTTTATTTGAGCATGTTCTTTTTATAGTAAAAGGATTCTGTATCATTTAATTTTATGTGCAAAAGAAAGGATTAACTCTCCATAAATTTTGTATGCTTTAGGGGAGGTGCTGATAATCGGAATTTAGGAGCAAACAAGAGAAGGGAGGTGAAAATCAGTTTAAATTGTGAAGGAAGAAATATTTATTTCTAATAAATAAATTTTTATCTTTCTAGGAAGATATGACAAGCAGAGAATAATGGTTCTCTTAACTGAGAAGTCCTTCTTTAGCACAAGCGTACCTTAATTCTTTCTCACAACTCAAATGTAGTTCATGAAAAAAAAAAATTATTGTTCTGTTTTTTTTTATATCAATTTGAAATGAATAATTCTGAAGGAAGAGAGAGATAGAGAGATAGAAGTTGTGATCGATCGCAGCTGCCGATGAAGACAAATTCTTTCTTCCAAATTATGGGGCCAGCTTTCTCCATTCAGCCATGTTGAAGCCGTCCCTTGGTAAATTAATACTATAAAATAAAAGTTGTTTCGTCATAGCCTCAATTCATATTCTTTGAGATTTCATTAAGTACAGCATACCATCCTTTACTATAAATAGCAACTCATTGGTCACAATTGGATGCATCGAAACCATTTCAAACTACATATATAGGTTCTTCTCATCTAATATTGTCTCCCTTTCTTCATTCATTTATCCTGCATATGAAATGCCTTAAGACTTGTATTTGGCTCTTAGGTATTCTCATCACACTTGAACATTGCTTGAGTTTCTATCTGCAGTGTCTTTTTTTTCAAAAATTAAAAAAGAAAAAATGAATGAAGAAAGGGAGAAAGAGAATGAATATGAAAGGGTAAGGGTAAAAAAGTAAATTAATAATTATAACTTAACGGATAGGGTTAAGTTAACGGAATAATGGGTTTATTGTATTTTTTCAAACGTTGTATGGGCATTTTGTACTCAGGCCAAACGTTGGGGGGGTACTTTGGCTTTTGCCCTTTTATGTATAATCACATGACTCACACAATTTTGTAAGGAATTTTTTATTTCAATAATCCTAAAGTAAATAAGTATGCTTAATCTTACTTTATAAGCAATTGTCTATCCTAAACAAAAAATTTCAAAGGTTTAGCACAATACAGAACTCAAAAGTGTAATGGTAAGCCTAATTGAAATGCTTTGTTTTGTTTTTTCTTTTCATATATATATAAAATATATTAAAAAAATTGTACCTTTCCCCCAAACTTGAATATCACATTGTCCTCAATGGTAAAAGAAAAAGAAAAAACAAGAAAAATGAGAAAAGTTCAAAATTTCTCCTCCTATTCATGTTAAAATTCTGCACGCACGATATTCATTGTTTCAGTGATATCTGGAGCTGTAGATGTCCAAATGGCCTGATTCTTTTTGTTCAGGAAAGCTAAGAGAATTTCCTACGATCACTTTTCGAAGCACTTTTCCAGATTCTGTCTCTATCCTGCTAAACAACAGCCATCAATGTAGGTGTAGAAAACAGCTCTGCCCGGCAACTTCCAAACTCATGCAATCCTACAAAATAAAATCAAAAATTAAAATTAAAATAAACTAAAAGAATAAGAAAATCTAAATGCAGTAGAAGAAAATATGGGTTGCCTCCCAAGAAGCACTAAGTTTTAAGTCTTCAGCCAAACTTGATAGGGAGATGGTTATGTGACGCCAAGATCCAACAACATCAAAACATCTTTTCTGATAACTTTCTTCATGTTTGGATTAGGTTTTCTTTGAGCATCCCCCACGCTAGATGGCAGTGGTTGAAGCTAGATGATGTCGTTGATATCCCCAGATCTTTGAATTTCAGCTGAGAAAATTGATGAATAGATGGTGCAACATCCAAATACATAACATATTTCAAAATTTTTTCTTTCTCAGATTCAAGAGTTGCTGAATTTGTTAGACATAATTTTATAGGTAACTTTTCCACTTCAGCCTTATGTTCCTCGCCCCAAATTAAATTAGTTTCACTCACTTGAAAATACAACTGTTCTTCAACAGAAAACTTGATGGATTTAAAAGCATCAAACGTTACTTGCTCATCCTCTACCCTCAAAATAAGTTTTCCTTGTTGGACATCAATCAAAGCTCTCCCCGTAGCTAGAAATGGTCGCCCCAAAATCAATGGAATGTGTTCATCTTCTTCCATGTCAAGCACTACAAAATCAGCTGGAAATATGAACTTGTCTACCTTTACCAAAACATCTTCAACTATTTCTCTTGGATACTTGATAGATCTGTCCGCCAATTGTAAAGAAATTGAAGTAGGCTTTACTTTTCCAATACCAAGTTTCCTGAAAACCAAAAAAGGCATGAGATTGATACTTGCTCCTAAATCACGTAATGATTTATCAAAAGAAGAACTTCCAATAGTGCAAGGAATTGTAAAACTCCCTAGATCTTTAAGTTTAGGAGACAACTTCTTTTGTAAAATTGCACTACTCCCTTCGGTTAGCATCACCATCTCATTTTCCTCCAATTTTTACTTTTTTGATAAAATATCCTTCCAAAATTTAGCATAATTAGGCATATGTTCCAAAGCTTCAATAAGAGGAATATTAATATGCAATTTTTAAAAAATATTTAAAATTTTAGAAAATTTATTTTCGAGATCATTCTTTTTAAGTCCTTGCGAAAAAGGAATAAGTGGATCATAAGGTGAATTACGATAAGTTTCAGAATTAAACTACCTGAAATCCATGGTGTTTGAAGCTCCTTTGCTTTTCTTGAAATTCTTAATTTGGTGGTTGGCCACTTGCTGCGTTTGTTCTGCCAAAATTTGCTCGATCTCACTTTGCTTTTCAACCACATTTTGGTCGGCAGTTTGGGTTTGTGGATGCTCAATTGTTATCCCATTTCTAAGTGTTATTGCTTTGACATGCTCATTGGGATTAACCACTGTGTTACTAGGTAATGTTCATGTCGTTCTTTCTGTAAGAATATTTGAAATCTGACCAATCTGAGCCTTAAGGTTGTGAATTGATGCCGTATTATTTTGCATCACCAAATCTGTCTTCTGCGTGTATTGCTCTGTCTTCTGCATGTATTGCATAAATATCTCTTCAAATGTCGGCTTCTTTTCTTGATGCTGAAAATTCTGAGGTGGTCTAATTGTTCCTTCATTATTGTTCCAAGAAAAAATAGGGTGGTTTCTCCATCCTTGATGATACTTGTTCAAACACGGATTGTTATGATGTTGGAAATTGGACACGTAATTTGCTTGATTAAAATTTGATTGAGCAAAAGGATTTCCCACTTGGAAATCAATACTTGGGTGATTTCCTTCACAATGATCACAAATAATATTAGTTCGAATAGAATTAACATTCATATTACCTAATTGTTTAGATAAAATATCAATTTGTGCAGTCAATGTGGCAATAGGATCAACCTCAAAAACTCCGGCCGCTTTTCTAGGTATTGTTCTCTTTGAAGACCATTGGTAATTGTTGGATGACATCGTGATACACTTCTATGTCCTGAAATATAAGTACTAAATAACAAAAAAACCATAAGAAATAAAAAATAAACAGAAAAATACAAATTAGTAACAATCTAGCAGTTATCAATATCAATAAAAGAATAACTAGTCCTCGGCAGCGGCGCCAAAAACTTGATGTGATTTATTTGCAAGTGTACAAAATCGCAACAAGTAGTATAGTTAAGTGAAAAGAGTGTCGAACCCACAACGACTAATTATTTTTTCGAGTACCGAAATTACTATATTAACCACTATTTGGAAGATCAAAATATGATTAAAAAAATAGCAACTAAATTAAATTAATCTAAATGAAAGAAATAAACTAATTAAAAGGAACGGAATCCGAAATTTAGTTGTTTGTTAATGGCAAAATAAATTCTAAGGCTTTTGATTTCACCTAGTTAATTCCACACAATTTATAACTTCATGTGAATAAAAATATTATTTTTCCAAGTTGTTGACCAAAATGCCCTAAGTATTCAATGCTTTCTCTCGAAAAACACCAAAAATATCTCCAACTAACAGTTTTTCATATCTCTATGCAAATTTAATTAATTGAAGTGTCATGCACCGCTTCCCAAAAGAGAATATGGAATACGGATACGTAACTAAGCCCAGTGAATGATTTACATCATCCAAAAGATTTTCAAGAATCTTTACAACATTTAACAAGAATAATCAGAGTCGGAAGCAAAAGAATCAACCACGTATGCACATATGAACTAAAATACCAACAAGAATACTTGAAACCAAAATATATTAATCTTAAATAATCCAGATCTGAATAAGTCAATATCCTGGGTCACATTGCCCAAATACAAATAAATCCAAGTATCAAAATACAATTGTTCAAAGCAAGCAACAAAAAATAATATTAGCAAAATTCAGCACTAATATCTCATATCACCAACATCATCTGGTACCTGTTCTCCAAAATCTGCAATTTAACAATTGCAGGAATAGGAAAAGAAAACAAACTCCCGTCAATGCAAGTTACGGGCCGCTTGTAATGCAGGATACAAGAACATGGGAAAAACTAACTAATAACATGGAATAAGCATGATAACAAAATAGATTACTAGTATGACAAGATGAACAAGTACAAGTAGCATGTATCAAGTGTCAAGTGAACAAGTATCAAATAAACAGGAAACAAGTATCAAGAATCAAGAATCATGAATCAAGTAACAAGTGTCAAGTAGTCAAGTCCAGGTATCAAGTAGCAAGTATCAAGCAAACAAGTATTAGGTATCATGTATCATGTACAAGTAATCAAGTGTCAAGTGTCAAGTTTCAAGTATTATGTATCAAGTCTTGTAATTATTACTATCTAGGTAGCACTTCATGCATCCATACTTTTACTATATCGTTACTACAGTGAATGCAATTTCGTTTTAGATTTCATAGTAGATCATATAGGGTAGTGTACTCAGGAACAAGCCTCAAGAAATCAAGTATCAAGTATCAAGCCTCAAGCCTCAAGTATCAAGTAATCAAGCCTCAAGAGTCAAGTATCAAGCCTCAAGTAGTGAAATATTAAGCCTCAAGTAGTGAAATATCAAGCCTCAAGTAACAAGTAACAAGCCTCAAGTGTGAAATATCAAGCCTCAAGTAGTGAAATATTAAGCCTCAAGTAGTGAAATATCAAGCCTCAAGTAACAAGTAACAAGCCTCAAGTGTGAAATATCAAGCCTCAAGTAATCAAGTATCAAGCCAAGTACCACATAGAATCAATAGATTCTTTTCCGAGTACACGTTTCTAAATTATCCACTATTAGATCTGTCCCTTTAAACCCCGGCATGATAATTTATTAATAGTGTCAAACAAGCATGTATGTGTCACGAACAAGACAAGTATATCATGTTACAAGCAAGTAACAAGTTCAAATTGCAAGATAAATATGTACGGGTGCAAGATAACACATAAAAGGATAAATAACGAAATTTCTAGTTCAGGATAGCAAGACCATACCGCAGTAAAATTGAGATTCCTGTTGTTACAAAAATGCAAATCTGAATCCGTCAAAAGGTCTAGAAAATAGACTCCCGACTGAATCCATCAAAAATATATATAAGTCATATAGTAATTGACAAAACCATAACTCAAAACTGATTTGAATCCAGAAAACACGTTCAGTCAGAAATCAGAAAATTGGATTCAAGGACAGGAAAACATTATGAAAACTCATTAATTAAATCCAGAAAAAATCTGGGGTATTCCCCTATATGTATAGTAACATAAAATTAAGTTTCATAATTTTCAACAAAAATAGAGTATTCAAGAAAAATCAGAAAGCAACAAAACACGACAGTTTTGTAAATCTGAAATTACAAACACTGCAGTTGAAAACAGCGATATCTCACAAACCATAAATCGAAATCCAAATCCACCAAAAGGGTGATAAAATAGATACAGTAGGCTAACTTTCATATTCATAAATATTTTAGAAAAAGCAAGTAGAAATAGGTCGAAAATCAAATTCTTTACTGAACAGTAGTAAAATTCTGCATGTAAAATCTTTATTTGTAAGCAAGAAGAGGTTTGTAAAACATCTCAAATAAATCCACCAAAATTCGGGGTAAACCCCAGTCAAGTATATAAATACTGAGAAAAATTTCAAATCAAAATAATAATTTTGATACCAAAATAAAAATAGATTACTCTTCAGAAATCATAGAAAACAGAATATGAAAACCTTTCGACACAACTGCAGTAAAATCAATATAACTCACAAACCGTAAAACAAAACTGAGATCTGTCAAAAGGTTTGGAAAATAGACAGAATTCTCTACAAATCATGTTCACAAAATATTTTCAAATACTGACCTTAATAGGGTCTAAAATACTGATCAAAACGAGAAGTCAGCAAAACTGAAAATATCGCATATGCACAAAATCCACTAGTTCACATAGAACTCATCCAAAACACAACCAAACACGAGATATAGTGTACTAGATGTCCAAGAAACATGTTATAGGGTATTCCACAAGTCCAAGACAAGTCTATCACGAAAAACACGAACGAGCACAAGATAACATATGAATAACACGCATATATGCAACAAGATATGGTCAATCCTAGGTTATATCATGTCATGTATGTCGTGAGGCAACTAGGATCAAAATTAGCACTATAGAAACAATATCAATAAGAGAATTCATACACAAATTGTCTTTAGAACCCAAATACGCTACAAGCGGTATTTAGTGCTTGTATTTACAAAGGAAATACAAATTACTTGCCTTAACCGATGACAAAAATGACTCCAAGCAAGAATAACGGGAACGGATTCCTGGCCAACAAACTCAACAATCACACGAGCCAAAAACGAGCAATACCCACGAACCACGAGCAAAACACGAAACCAACAATGAACACAACGAACGACGATCAACCAAAAATCCAAGTGCACGAAAACACACGTGCACCAAGAACCAATGAACAAGAACTCAAGCAACGAACCACAGAAACACACGCAAGTGCACGGGGAATGGGAAAATAAGACGAAAACCACGGAACAATGGCGGTGGCTGGCGGCTAGCGGCGCTGGTTGCGTTGCTGGCTACTGCTGCTGCTGCTGGGCGCTGAACAGAGACAGAGACAGAGCGGGAGGCAGGGACAAGGCGACTGGGGGTGCTAGGGTGCAAGGGTGGTCAGGGCTCTGGGTCGGGGAGGTGCAGTCGGGAGGATTGAGAGGACGGGGAAGGACACGAGCGGCTAGGGCTTCACGAAGAGAAGGTGACAAATCGGGGTTGCATGGGTTTAAATATAGATGAAGAGGTAGGGTTTTGAGAATAGGGGAGAGGCGGCACAGGGTCAATCGGGTCGGGTCTGCGTGGGTGCAACAGGTGGGTTTTGGGTAGTTTAAGTGGAAAATAGTTATAGGATTAAATATAATTAGTTAATGGGTATATATATAATTGGGTTATAGGATTTGCAAACAGGGTATGGTTATAATTAATTAGGCTTGAAGGAGACTAGGTGTGGGTTTATTAGATGTAGGTCAATAGATGATGGGTTTGGATATAAAGTATAGGATTTAAATTAGAGTAGGATAAACAAATGGTTAAAGAATAATTAGGAACCCAAAAGAAAAATATACCAAGACAGACCAAATGAACAAATAATAGGAGATAATATAGAGGCTGGATAATCTAAATAAGGAGAATCAAAATTACAGTTTGATCAAAAGGAACGAAACAAGAGACGGACAAAGAATCAAGAATTCAAATAAAAAGAAGACAAAATAATAAAATGAATATATTGAAATTAAAATCCAATACATGGTCCAAAAGAAATACAAGAGGAATACAAAGAAAGAAAATACACCAAAACAAAAAATATACTCAAAAATACACAAAATGGAAAACAGGGGTTACATGAAGACTCATTAAGTTCTATGGATTTCTTTTTGGTCACACCTATCGTGGTAAATCATCTCTAATTATTCTCAATCAATGGTATTTAATTCTATAATTCAAAATTATATATTACCTCTCGGTCGCTTCATGATCCAATAAATCATACAAAAATTAGGCAAACAATTGTAGCATTAACAACAAAAATCAAACACACAACCCTGGAAAAATAGAAAAATAATATGAAATTAAAATTTTGTTCTCAAAACTAGGCAACATCAAAACCCTAGAAAAATAAAATTAGTTCATAATAAAATTACAACTAACAAACAGGTTCTTTGATTGCATAATAAAAATTAGAAGAGAAGAAAAAAGAACTCATTTTTGCAGAAAACCGACGTCTCAAAATCTGTGCAGCGAAGCTTTCTTTTCTCCTCCTTCTCTCTTTCTGTCCTTCGTCTCGTTTTCCGCACCCCAGCACACAGAGCCTCCCTCTTCCTCAGGTCTCTGTCCTCTCTCTGTTTTTTTTTTCTTTTTTTTTTTCTTTTCATCGTTTTCACCTTGCCGCCACACACCCAGAGCCTACCTACTGCCTCCTTCACTTCTTCATATATGTCTGGTTAGAGCATCTCCAACCATGCTAGCCATTTTTCAATTTTAACCAAAATAATTAATATAAAGACAAAATTATGCTCCAACGGGACTAGCCAAACCTCTCACCAAAATAGATTTCTAATATTTACTCACCAGATCTAGCGAGTATGTACCACTCGCTAAACTTCTTCCCAAAACCACAAAATTGCAAAATTGCAGAAATCAATCGCGAAAATTGCGAAATTAATTGCGGACGGAAATTGCAAAATCAATCGCAAAAATTGCAAAATCAATTGCGCAAATTGCGAAATCAATCGTGCAAATTGCGGAATCGCAACCTTTATATTTCTATTGGAGCAGAATCGCAGAAATCAATCGTGAAAATTGAGAAAATTTATTTTATATTTTTATTTTATTTAATTTTGAACTCTAAATTATTAATGGTTATTCAAAATAGATAACATGGTTGGAGTGGAGACTTTTTTCGCTAGCCAAATTATCCATTTGCTATCCATTTTGGCTATTTTAGTTAGCCAAAATAGCTAACCTGGTTGGAGATGCTCTTATATATAAGGGTTGTAGGTAGGTAATTATAATTAGGGTTAGTTTAATTTTTATTAGTTAATTAATTAATTAATTTAAAAATCTATAGATTAGAATTAATCTATTAAATTTTAAACTAATTAATTTACTAACCTAATTTAAATTCACTCAATTTTTAATACAAAATTTTATTCCATCCCTTAATTGATCGAAATAGTTTTTACTAGCTCTTTCATGGGCCAATTCGTAAAAACTTGTATTTGGGTGCTTGAATTTTGAAATCTTCATCCTTGTTTTCTTCCATAATTTCATGCAAAACTCCACCTTCTGCATTTATCCATCTCATTCCTACAAAAACAAACAAACAAATAATATTGAATAGAAATAAATGAGAACTTGCAATTTTAATGCATTAAAGAGTAATAAAAAATTATATAAAAATTCCACTCATCAGTTATTTCATATTTTATTCCAAGTATTGTTATTCATGTGATTGTTCTTTTATGCATGCGTGGTTGTATTTTTCTTATTATATTGTTGAGTTGAACAATAACAGCTTATGGATGACGAAATTCATTCACTAGGCCAATGTCACGCGCTTGTGTTCCGTATTTTTGGGAATTGGGCATGACATAAATTGCTCATTTGCGTGTGGCTAAAGTAGCATCGAGTTTTGGACTTCGAACTTGTCGTTAAGTGTTTCAACAGTTGTGGGAGCAATTCTGAATGGCGATCTACTTTGCACTTGCTCGTCTGAAAGTGGCTAAAGTAGCATCGAACCAAGTGTTGGACTCCGAACTTTTCGTTTAAGAGTTTTCAATAGTTGTGGGAGCAATTCCATAGCGAGCTACTTCGCAATTACTCGTTTGCAAGTAGCTAAAGTGGAATCGAACCAAGTGTTGGACTCCGAACTTGTCGTTTAAGGGTTTTCAACAGTTGTGAGAGCAATTTCGAAAGACGAGTTACTTCGCACTTACTCGTTTGCAAGTGGCTAAAAGTGGCATCCAGCCAAATGTTGGACTCCAAACTTGTCGTTTAAGAGTAGTCGCACTTCAAAGTAAACGATATGTTTTTGACAATAACTCTTTGAAAAAATAAACTGTCTTTATAAAAAAGAAAACTAAGTGGCTACTTCTAAGTTGCGAGTCTTTATTACATGGCAATGAATAAAAAACAACGAAAGTAAGGAAAAAACAAAGGAAACTATCTCTCTTGCAATTTCATCAAATGCTCTGCATTCCAAGTTCTTGGCACTCTCTTTCCCCCCGGGTCTTCAAGGTGATACGCACCAGGGTGGACAACTTTGAAGATCTTACACGGCCCCTCCCAATTTGGAGATAGTTTTCCTTTCTTACTCGATAACTTTCTAAGTTCCATGTCTCCCTCCTTGAGATTTGTGGGGCAGGCTTTCTTGTTGTAGGACTGCTCAACCCTGTGATGATAGATCTGTTGACGAACGGAGGATCTTTCCCGAATCTCTTCGATGAGGTCAAGGTTGCCACGGAGTTGGTTGGAATTTTGTTCTTCACAGAAGGCCAATAAGTGGGGAGAGGGTAGACTAATTTCAAGTGGGATGACGGCTTTTAAGTTGTATGTCAAGTTAAAAAGAGATTCTCCCACCGGGGTCCGTTTAGTGGTGTAGTAGTTCCAAAGCACATTGGAAAGTTGTTCAACCTACAAACCCTTTTTGCAGATTTTTCGAGTCTCTTCTTTAGGCCAGAGAGAATTTGCAAGTTGGCATTCTCTGCCTGACCATTGGATTGCGGGTGGGATATTGAGGCGAATCACTGCTGGATGCCAAGATTGGCACAGAAATTGCGGAAGGCTACCCCTATGAATTGGGTCCCGCTGTTAGTCACCAAGATCCGAGGGATACCAAATCGGCAGATAATGTTCTTCTAGAAGAACTGCTAGACCTTGTTCTTGGTAATTGTTGCCAAAGGTTCAGCTTCAATCCATTTCGAGAAGTAATCGATCACAACAACAAGAAACTTCTTCTAACCAGGTGTCGGAGGGAAAGGCCCGAGCAAGTCCATTCCCCACATGGAAAAGGGGATCAGACTAGATAAGGAGGATAGCTCGGCTTAAGGCAGACGCCGAATGGATAAGAACCTTTGACAGGGGGCGCATTGGCGAACATGTTGTTCGGCATAGCTAAGGAGCGTAGGCCCGGAGTAGCCATGATTCATGATCTTGTGGGAAAGGGACCTTGCTCCCATATGGGCACCGCTGACTCCTTCATGGACCTCTCTGAGAGCGTACTAGGATTCCTGGGGGGGAGACACCGCATGTAGGGTCTGGTGTCTACTTGGGTGTAGGAGCGCTTGTACATGACTCCCTCGATGAGCGTATCGCTCAGCTCTAGTTATGACTTTCCTAGCCTCTTTAGGGTCGAGGGGGAGGACTCCTTTTTCGAGGAATTCGAGAAGAGGCTTCATCAAATTTTCCTCGTGTGCTATGGGTGGTATCTCCATCAGTTCGAGGTTTCCTTCCTCAATACTAGGTCTTAAACGAACTTCAATCAAAATAGTGCGCTCCAACCCTTGGAGAGTAGAGGAAGCCAACTTTGATAGGGCATCTCCCTGCCCATTTTCTTCTCGAGGGATTCGTAGGACTTCTGCTTCTTGGAAGATGGATAACAGCTCTTTAACCTTAGCCAGATACTTGGTCATGCACTCATCTTTAGCCTCGTACTCCCCCGAGACTTGGTTCACCACCAGCTGAGAATCACTAAATAATTTGACGCGTTAAGTGCCAGCCTTGTGTGCCAGGAATATAACAGCTATAAGAGATTCATACTCCGCCTCAATTTTTGATGCTCGAAAGTTGATGCAGAGTGAATACTAGAGAACAAAGTCATCTGGGCCGATTAGGATGACCCCCACTCCACTTCCCTCAGTGCATGAGGACCCATTGAATTAAATTGCTATAAATGCTCCACTTGCCTTCCTTGCAGGGGTCGGGAATATTTCTTTCCACTATGAATTCTGCTAAGGCTTGAGCCTTTATAGCAATGCTTGGCGCTGATATCATGTTGGCTTAGCTCTATGGACCATTTCATGAGGCACGCCGAACTTTTAGACTTGTGCAACACCTACTTGAGGGATTTTCTCAGTAAGATTGACCATCGAATGAGCTTGAAAATATGAGCGGAGCTTTCGAGCAGCCATGACCAGTGCAAAGGCCATCTTTTCATTCTTGGGATAACAGAGTTCGGAATCCTGGAGAACCTTACTCACGTATTAGGTTGGTCTCTGAGCTTTGTCTTTTTCCCTTATTAGGATGACACTGAGGGTTTGTTGCGATGTGGCGATGTAAAGGTCAATTACCCCGGAGAATTCGTGGAGAGTGTAGCCAGCGAGTTTGAAGCAGTCTTGGGACAACTTAAGGCCTTGGAGGGCCTCTAGAAAGAGGATGTTTACAGAGCTACCATTGTCGAATAGGATACGGTGCACTTCGTGGTTGGACATGTGGAGGCTGATCACGAGAGCATCACAGTGAGGCATTTAGATGTCTTCTAAGTTTTTATCTTAAAAGGTCATGGGGACCCCAATGCCTTTGGGAGGAGGATAGTTCTGTAGTCAGTTTACTTCTCGGATGAAGGATTTTTGGGAGGAGTTCGACTCTCCCCCCAATGGGCCTCTGTGGATGAGGTGTAGGATTGCTTCAGGTTCGCAGTCAGGGGACTCAGCAGGCCTTTCACCCCGCTTGTTCGCCCCCCCGGGGTGGAGGAGGATCAAATCTGTCCTTCCTAACGAACTTTGCGAGTTGCCCCCTCTGAATAAGGCCTTGATCTCATCCTTGAGAGCTCGACAGTCGTCAGTGTCATGGCCATGGTCCCTGTGGAAGCGGCACCACTTATCTCTATTCCTCTTCTTGTCAGGGGTATTCATCTTTGGGGGAGGTTAGAGCAACCCTTCCTTTCTGACCTCTATGAGGATAGCCGAGACACGGGCATTGGGAGGAGTGAACTTTTCGAAATGGGGAGGAGGGCGGCACTGGCCGTGTTATCCTTTTGGAGCTTCTTAGTGCCTTCTTCGTCTGCTCTTCTTCAGCCCGGATATACTTCTCACTCCTTAACATAAGCTCCGAGAAATCCAGGGGTGGCTTCTTGACAAGCGATGCTTTTAGGTCGGCATGGTTGATGTTGTGTTGGAATACTGTTGAAGCCACCGACTGATCGAGAGAGGCGATAGAATGGGCCTCGGTTGTGAAGTGCCGATCATAATCCCTTAGGCTCACGCCCTTCCTCTGACTGAGGGCCAATAGAGATGCGATCGTCTTCTCTGTTCTGTGCCTACTGACAAAATGGGTGAGGAAGAGTTCCTCAATCTGGTTGAATGAGAAGATGGAGGCATGGGACAGTCAGGAGTACCATTCTCTCGCCTTTTCCTTCAATGTGGCTGGGAAGGTCTTACAAAGAAGCACATCTGAGACTTGGTGAATCATCATGAGAGTTTTGAAACTTTCGATGTGATCAGCTGGTTCTGACTCCCCATTATAGGACTCGAAGTGAGGGGGCTTGAAGGTCTCAGAGACCAGACCTTCCATGATGGCCCTGGAGAAGCGAGGCCTGCTCGGGTGGAAATTTCTTGCCCGCTGTTCTTCTCCCAGGTCGAATCTGCTAAGGCGTCTCTCCATCTCTTAGAGATGGTGATGGACTGAGTCATCTCTGAGGTCACAGTAGGCCCGGCCTCGGGATTCTCGTTCGTGAGGGGTGGCATGGCAAGGGTTATGTGCATGTTGATCATGACTAAGGGTATAGCGAGGGCTAGGTGCATGTTGATCGTGACTCAGGGTATGGCGAGGACTAGGTGCACGTTGATCATGACTTTTGGCAATGCTGAGGGCTCGCAGGATGTCCTCTTTGAAGTTCTAGAACTTTACCTGAGTGACCGGTGCCCCTCCAGCTTGGCGGTCCCTTGGTGCTGACCAACTTGTTGGGGTGAGGCTCCTCCGCTGACGATGTGGAGGGGACGCCCTTTGCTTCCTTGGGGAGGGGGTTCTTCTAGATCTTTTCCTGTGGGAGGACCAGACTCTCGGGGCCCTTCGGTGCTTTAGGGGAGGGACTTCATTAAGGGCTCGCCTCTCATTCAAGCGAGTGCGGAGGTCTACCCATGTTGTCGGTTAACAATGACTTGGCAGAGATCTCCTCGGCCTAGAGGACTTTAAGAAGCCATGGATTTGGTTGAAGGATTGTGGACTGAGATGTGGTCATGGTGAGAATGTTGTCCCTGACAGCTTGTACAGGAGCCCCCCGGGGCAGCCCCCCTGAACCTAGGAGGTGGCGGTTGAGAAAGAGGTTGTTTAGGCAGCGGTTGCTGAACTGGTTGGTTTGGTTAAGGAAGAACGGTTGGGATTGGGGGAGGAGGAGGAAGAGGAGTGGCTCTTCGGCTGGACGTGGCTGCCTTCCCTTTTTCTTTTGGAGGCATGACTAGAAACTACTTTCACCAGGGATATGTGGTTGGATCGCTTTTTCTGTTTCCACAGACGGTGCCAATCTGTTGCTGCTAATTTCGATGTGGGAGCAAACAGATGATTTGTGAATTCTTCTAGGAATAGTAAAAGCGAACTTGTTGAGTTCTTTCCGGTGTTTGACTGTTTCACGCCGCTGCCGCTAACCTGCAAAAAGTTCGAAATACCGGGATGGATCCCGACGACGAAGCCTCCGACGCTCAAGTCGTTTATGGAAAAAATACTGATTACCTACTTTATGGTGGGGGTAGAGGGGTATTTATAGTCGCCTTTAGATACGGTTTAGAGATAATCATTCATCTCTATGTCCCGGTGTTTTTGGATAAGCCAGAGAGTTTAAGTCGTTTCATGATAAAAGTTTTAGTTTAAACCGCCTCTTAGAGATAATCATGAATTTGAATTACTCTCTAAATGATCTGGGCTGATTTGTAATGGGCTGTCACCCTGACCCAGTAAGACATACCTATTTTTTCGGTTATTGGGCTTGGAAAAGACCCAGTTCCCATTTTCGGACCCGTTTATAGGTGAAATAACCATTTTACCCCTGAGAACTTTAAGATCCGTGCCCAATTTGAACGGTCCTGATTTAGTTCTATTTTTACCCATATCAATATACATGTTCTAATCTAAGTATTCATGTCGTGTATACATGTGACTAGATACAGGCTTGGGTCTGAATCAAGGGAAATGGCACGAAAAGATGAATACTACTTGGTTTTGCCGATTAATCCTTAATAGTCTCTTTGAAGGGTTCAAACAGATAAAAATATGATAATTAAAAAGGGAGATACTTGTGGAGATCAAAGAAATTTTTTGAACAAGAAAAATAAAACTAGTTCAAGAGAAACTTGCATTTAGACGATTAAACCGAAAATAATGAAGTTGATAAGAGAAATCCAACGACGGCAACACGTGTGCAACCACGTAGCAACACAGCACGTGCACAACAAAAACACATGCAACCCACGTGCACGCGAGAGACTGCAGCAGCAAGATCAGCAAACGACACAGTAACACCACAGCGAGCAGCGTCAATGCTCAGCAAGACCAACAACAACAAGAGATAACGACGACGACCGCAGTGGTTGCCGGCAGCGAGCAACAGCAAGGACAGTGGAGGCAACAGGGCAAGCCAGGGCGTGTTTCGGAGGCAGGGTGAGTTGAGCAATGGGAGGATGGAGAGGGAAGCAATGGTGCTCGGTGCTGTGGAGTCGCGGAGGAAGAGGCACTGGAGGTGCTGCGAGGGCAGTCGATGGGGAAAATAAGGGGGTGCTGTAGTGGAGGTCAATGGAATGGTTGCGGTGGTCGAGAGGTGCAGGGGATAAGGGCGATGGATGGTGGTGGTGCGGCAGGGTGTTCGGGGATGTCAGCATTTCGAAGTGCAGGGGAAACATGGTTTGGCTGTAAGGTGGTGCTCTATGGATGCGGACGATCGGGTATGACAAGGATTGCGGTAGCGAGAGTCAGCAGTGACTGGGATGCAAGTTTCGATGGGGTAAGGGAGAAGACGAGAGGGAAGGGAAGTTCGACGGGGAAGATGAGGAGGTGGTGGAGAGCACAATGGGTTTCAAGAGTAACCAGAGGAAGAAGGAAGAAGTAGGCGGCGGGGGTTAATTAAGATGGGTAATTAGGGTTATTGAATAATTAGTGTATATAGCGGTTTTAGGATGTTAGGTTAACGGGTTATAGGGTTAGGATCCAATAAGATGGGTTATTGGGTTTAAAAATAAATAAATAAAATTGGGTGTTGGGTTAACGGGTTTAGGTTTAAAAATAATAAAATTGGGTATTGGGTTAATGGGTTTGGGTTTAGGATCATAGGGTTTATAATATATATATATATATATATATATATATATATATATATATATATATTTATATATATTATACATACTAGTATAATGCACGTGCGATGCCCGCCTACAAAAAGCATATTCACATGACTTGAAAATTTGAAGCGTAAAAAAAATAACCATATTTTGCGACATGAAAAAAAACACATTTACATGACTTGAAGACCTCTGCACCAAAACAAACATGACTTGAAGCATCAAAAATAATAATCAATAGAATATGCTGAAATTTGACTTATTGTTGTCAAATTACAAACTAAAGAACAATTACAAAATAAAGAACTCATTCATAGAATATGCTGAAATTTGACAACAATATCCAGTAAATTAAGGTTCTAAGCATACTTGAATTCCATCGAAAATATTGCCCAAGAAATCCAAATCCATAAATAAAGGTAAAAAAGGGCATAGAAAAGTATGTAGTACAAACCAAAACAAAACTACAACTGAGTTTTCTAATTGAATAACACTTCTTTGTAGACAATGTTTCTTGTGTATGTTCCATCTTGACTGAACAATTTCCCTTCACGAATTGCTATCTTGTTGGTGTTCATTGAAACTCCTCTTGACAAAGCCACGTAAAGTTGCCCATGACTGAAAACATAATCTTTTAAATAAATCCCCGCGAATGGTATAGTTTGTCCCTGTGCTTTATTTTTGGTCATAGCGAAACACAAACACACAGGGAATTGTTTTCTAGTGAGTTTGAATGGCAAGCTTATGCTTTCCGATGGTTTTAGTGGTATTCTAGGAAGGAAAACTTGTGTTCCTGCTGAAATTCTAGTAGCAATTTCTGCATCGATCAAGTACTGATAAAAACCTCGACACAATAATCTTGTCCCGTTGCAAAGACCTTCTTTTGGGTCAGTATTTCGAAGAAGAATTATTGGTGCCCTGTATTTCAAAATTAGCTTATGTGGTGGCAATCCTCCTGGAGAAATCTCATTCAAAAATTCTTGTTGGTATAGATTCCTCTCGTCATCCTCTACGCTGTCGAAAGAATAATATACTTTCTCATCACCTGACAATGGTATAGTTCAAATTTATGTTAGTACAGATGGATACATAGGAAATTCTTAATTTTCTTATAAATAGTCAAGCCTTTACATAGTAGAGATTAAAACTAATTTAGTTTGCAATCACCTGGAAAAGTATTAATGGCAATGTTGTTTATACTATCCACGGACTCATTGGTTGGTGCCATTATAGCTCTTTCTACCATGTAGCTCGTCATTCGCATTCTCACAAAGATTTGGATAAATAGTGTTAACTAAATGAGTTATGGTATCGTCACATGTCCATGGTATAACCATTTCATCCGGAATTCTTACCATTTCATTTCCATATGTAGTCGCTGTCCCGTCTCCGATATCTTTCAAAATGCTTGTGAAGTTAGGATCAGTTCTTGATCGCATATTTTCTATGAGATGGATAATATTTACACTTTCCCAAATTGCAGAATTAGCAATACATGCATCTACATTTTGCGATTTTGTACCCCTGTGTACTACTGATAGCACTTGTCTAAAATCACCTCCAAGTATAACGATTTTACCTCCAAAAGGGACAACCTTTTCCGTCACATCTCTTAAGGTTCTGTCAAATGCTTCAAAAGCATGCCGATGTACCATTGTCGCCTCGTCCCAAAGTATAACACTGCTTCTTCGTAAGAGCTTGCCGTCTCGGATTGTTTACTAATATTGTATGTTTATGTAGGCCCAATTTCAATAGGAATTTTGAACCTAGAGTGAGCAGTTCTTCCCCCCAGTAATATCGTGGCTGTGATTCCGGACGATGTTATTGTTAATGCATTATGTCCTTCTTTCTAAGGTATGCTAATACTGCTCTATACAAAAAAGACTTGCCAATACCACCTGGACCATCAATGAAGAATACCATCTCTTTTTTCGAATTAACAGCTTCGATGATCAAATCAAAAGCATGCTTCTGGCCCGAATTCAACAAATTTATACATCTTAAATCGTCATCCGTAACAATCATGGATCTCTCATCTTCAATCAATTTTTGTGTAGATTCGCTTGTAAAATCATAAAATGTGGGCACAGGGAGACCATAATCTGCATTACATTTATCATACTGTTGAAGTATGCTGTTTAGATCACGTAATAGACAATTCATGCTTGAATTCACATTCGCGGTACTCGTTGAAGAGTAATCTTCCATCATATATGGGTGGAACTGATTCCACAACTGCAACACACCAGTAGGCTGACAATACAACAAAAGTGTAGCAAACAATCTCCGGAGCGCTGATGGCATATGTGTACTTCCCGCTTCTATTAAACATTCTCGTATGCTATTGTCATTTTCTAAGAACCCCCTCTTTTCAGCTGGTTCCTTAAAAGTGGAGCAGGGTACCCCATCTACTGTAAGAAGATCATCAAATGACACTGGTCCCCTAACATGATTCAGTAGGATACGCAAATAATATCGGTCTCCTTCATTTGGTGGAACCGTGTAAAGTCTACCGATAGCTCGTTGTGTAGTTGCTCTCATTTGCCATTTTTTTCTCCAGATACCCACCAATATTTTTCTGGAAATTCTCGATATAATAAATTTCTTGCTTCAAGATCTTCTGAATTTTTTTGAAAAAACTCAGTCAACATCGTCTTTGAAGTTTGCACATCATCGAGAACATCATCAAGCAGTTGATCTACATAATATGTCAATTGCTGCATATTTGGAAGATGGATATGAAGAGCTATCACACTTGGATATATTTTGTGCACTGGAAACTTAAAAGTCCTCCACAACGCTTCCTGTGGGCAAACCCAACGTGCATCCAGAAACTGTGAGATCTCATTATTTCGATCGGTTTCTCTACGTAGCTGAAAAGAGATTCGGTCTGGTCCCTTGTATACATACTTGTATAAATTCTTCACGGCCTTGATACTGGAGCATATTTCAACATTGATATGACAATTATATTTTTTCAGGAGCCAAGGATTATATGGAACCACCCTTCGATTATCCAAGGAGATGTCGTGTTTCTCTATAGTAATACCATTATCACGTCTTCTATACAATGGATATGAATCATCTCCTTGTACCGTGTGCTCCGCAAATTGGTGCGAATATCCCTTTTTGCACTTGTTTTCTTTCATGCAAGGAGAATTTGGTTTCACTATACCACATGGTCCATGTAGCATATGCTACTATCTCATATCGTTCAGGTTCAACATTTGGGTGTGGAGCTTTTGCCAGTACAATGTGGTCGTACTCGTCAAGATTATTTAGTTTGTCTTGTTCGTTCAGAATGACCAAGATATGAACATGGGGCAATCCACATTTTTGGAACTCGACTACAAGGACATGAGCTACAACATAACCTAAAACTCCGCTGGTATAGAGATTTTTTTTAGTTATTCTAGCTTTGCTTTGAAAACTCTTGCTGTCAAGTCAGACCTATCTTGACTGTCTTGTCCCGATAACAATTCATTTTTTATTTCATCCCATGATGGATTACATGTCATTGTAATGAATAGATCTGGTTTTCCATACCTCTGAACTAAAGCCATGGCATCTTAATACCGATTATATATGTCTCTCGGGCTACCAACATACGAAGAGGGAAGTATAGTTTTTCTTCCGGTTGAACCTATAAATACAATGGAAAAGTATTTTTCTATTAGCTTCCCATTCATTGTAAAATACAATCGGAAAAGGAAAAAACAATCTGCACGTGTGTGATAAAAATAATAAAGCTTTTCAATCTACTAATAACGTACCTGCATTTCGTACTCCGGCATTGAATAAATCTTGTAACCCTTGGTACAGCTCCGCTCTAATAGTTTTTTAATTGGCCCGCAAAAATCGTAACCTTTGCATCTCAATTTTCACGTAAGTGTCAACAATAAATTGTTGTAATAATCTGCCCGCACGAAGTAGTATTGATGTATCATTTGCTCTAATCTGTAATTGTAACAATAACATTATTTATTTGGATCGTATCAAAGAGAAATATATATAGTTCATATTAGTACACTACTTGAAGCATATACGAATAAAATTCTCGGCAGGTAACTTGATGTCCATTTAAACAATGGGTGTTGACATCCCATCCATAGTTCCCATATGGAAGTAAAAGTGGGTACTGGAGAGGAATATAATAGCCGATCGTGTCTGGAATTAGTTGTAAGTTGCCTTCCATTGTTTCCACAATAGTCTCTCGGGGTTCGACGTTTGTTAGATCTTCACCTCCGACTATAATTGCTGCAACCTGAATGTCGTAGGAAGATTGTACTGGTGACCTCCCAAGGACTGATCTTTAAGCAATAATCTACAATTTGGTAAGTCCTCTCTCATAGCCAATCGCCTAAATTGATGCACGAAAGGTTTATGGTGATTTAAGATCGTCTTTAGTCTTTCAACTATGTGTGTCTGCATCCCAGTATTTTCCTTCATTATATTTTCAATTTCATGGTTGGTATCATATATGTACAATTGTAGATATCTTGGCCTAGGGGGCCCAGCAGGTTGAAGACTACCTATCCTATTGGGGCGTTCAGTAGGTAGTAGACTTCCTATGTTATGGTATATCGCCCCTTGGGCTCTAAAAGTATAGATTCCGTCATATCCATTGGCGAGACTTGCATCGTAAAGAACCCCCAACGAAGTGAAGGCAAACATATGGTTGTATTTCCGAATGTTATGTCTGAAATGCTTCCCCTCCTCACTCTGATCAGTATATAACATCTTCAATTCGATAGGCGTTGTAAGTTGGGGCAGTGAGATTTTTCCATTCCTACAACATTTCTCTTTTGTTTCCGATGAAAACAACTTAGCACCACATTTTTCGCAGATTTTGGGTTTCTGGTAACATGTGTACTGGCATCAAGTTTATGTCGACATAATTTCTAGCATAGTTATGGCGTCTCCTTGCCGGGGTATGGTTAACAATTGGAGGAGTGAAATTTTGTTGTAGACCTACACATATTCAAAAGGGGGAAATGATTGGTTTTTTTATTTACATTGGAAGCGATAAAAGAAGTCGACTATTATTTTTTTGAATACGGACATTTAGATATAAGACCTTACCTTCTCTAAGGATAACTGAAGTTGTATTTATTGGGAGCAGGATTTGTCTAGTTTGCCTTCTTATATCACTCAACCTACCCCAAGTCGCAACTGTCGTTGAATTATGTCTACCATGATGAACTGTTGAAAGGTGCATATTAATTAGAACATCATAGACGATGATTTTAATTTATACAAGATTTGTAGTTTCGGGAGGATACCTTCTTGATTTTCAGATACTACATGATATGGGGATGCAGATCTTGCTTGTCTCCTAATATCACTCAAACGGGCATTTCTTGGCATCTTCTTAGTAGAGATTTTCTATGAGAAACAAAGAGTGTGAGTTGATTTCTAATGATATATTTCCATTTTCCTAGCTAATAACTGAAGAATATACTCCTTCATAGCTGATGAGTTTGGGGTTTTAATCGACTAACATGAAAATTGGGATCCAAGATACCTACCCCTGCAAAATTTGAATAAACAAAGAGTTACATATACACTTTCTTGAACAAAAAAATGCAACATTCTTCATACTTTTGAAATTAAAGTAGCCTGCATATCCAGCATCCTCTACAGTTTATATACCTAGGCCCCACATTGATGAACAACTAAACTGATGTAAGTTTATCCAAAAATGGAGTAAATTAAAAATAAAAAATTGATGGGAAATTTCAATGTATTATATGCTACCGATAGCTTCATGTAGATGATACCCAGTTTAAACCTATTTACATTTTAGTAGAAGTTCATGCTAAATTTAACTACGTCTAAAGATGGGCTTCATACTTTTGAAATTAAAGTAGCCTACATATCCAGCATCCTCTACAGTTTACATACCTAGGCCTCACATTGATGAACAATTAAACTGATGTAAGTTTATCCAAAAATGGATTAAATTAAAAATAAAAAAACTGATGGGAAATTTCAATGTATTATATGCTACCGATAGCTTCATGTAGATGATACCTAGTTTAAACCTATTTACATTTTAGTAGAAATTCATGCTAAATTTAACTACGTCTAAAGATGGGCTTGCTAAATCCAAGTGACAAATAATAATTTAAAAATGCCTATTAGCAATTTTAAGCAAGTACATTCAAAATACTAAATAATCAACGTCTATGTTCTTCGAATTTGCGGGTTTATCCTGACGATCTTCAATCAAGTTACTAAAGTCCTTGTACTTGTTAACCAACGTGACCTGGAAACAATAAAATTGGAGATCAAGTAACAACAAAAGAGAACTACATTGAGTTTAAGGATCAATTAATTCAAAAGAGTTGCAACCTATGCAGTTATACAGTGCTAGTAAGGATCAGTTAATTCAATTAATTGAGCTAATGACTATAAAACCTCCAACTTTTAAGTCACTTCTCTGCTCACTCAAGAACTGACCTTTCCATTTAATGATAATTTTCCATGACAGTTCGAGTAAAAAATCGATCATCACTTTCACTGACCGAATCAGTAAAAAAAAATTTGAGGTAATGACACTAAAAAACCTCGAACTTGTAAGCAAGTCCCCATCCCTCCCATCTCACTCAAGTGCAGACCTTTTCATATAATAATAGATTTCCATTTTAATTGACAGTATAAAAAAAACAAAAAAAGCCAACATAACTAGATGAGCTTTTATCGAATTAGTGAAAAAGTTTTATCGCCAGATGAGCTTTTATATCTAATGATAAATTTCCATTTTCCTAGCTAATAACTGTAGAATGTACTCCTTCATAGCTGATGAGTTTGGGGTTTTAATCGACTAACATTGATCGATTAAAACCGCAAACTTCAAATCTTTGAATCCTTAAAACAAAAACCCCGAAAATCTTACCTTGTTGGCTATTGAGCAAGGGACAAAGTTGATTTTTGATTTAGAGGGGGAAAAAAGAACCGAATGCAGCTTGGAGGGAGAGCAAGAAACGGATTTGATTTTTGAGCTAGGAGAGAAAAATGAACTGATGAGTTAAGCTGAGATTAAGTTTGGTATATATATATATTTGAAGGTGTGTAGGATTTTGAGGAAGGAGCAGGTCACCGAAGAGATTGCATGCATGCATGCATGCATGCGAACAGGCATGATCATGGGAAATTGATGAGAGGAAACTTTCATGTGGAGAGAGAGACTAAATTGATGGGAATCTGAGAAGTATATGAAGAACTTGCATGGTTCTTTATCAGAGGAGAGAGAGACTTTCATGATCAATATGCATGCAGACAGGCATGATCATGGGAATTTGATCAAAACTTTCCCAATCAATGCTAAAATGATTGATTATATGGTGGTTTGCAAAACCGAAGAAGTCAGCAAATAAATTGCATGGTTGAGTGATGGGAAACTGAGAAGTTGCAGCAATGGCTTCACAATTTATTCATTTTAATATTTGCATGCATGAGTTAATTATTTTCAATAAACATGTAAATTATATTTTTGACCTCCGATTGTGGAAGTACTAGGGGCAAAATTTAACAGACTTAACCCCTACATTATTTTTTAGCTTTTTATGTTTATGGGGGTATTATAGTAAAAAGATGCCAAAATGGAGCTTTGCTTAATAATAGTGTGTGTGTGTGTGTATATATATATATATATGAATCAAATAATGAAATACATATAGAATGGAGTATGTTTGGGCTTCACTCAATAATAAAATAATCTAGTAAGACCACAAATAAAATCATAGAATTGAATTGGATTCTTCATATCAATAAAAGTGTCACGACCCGCTTCCCAAAAATATGGAATACGAACACATGACATTGGCCCAGCGAATGACTAACGTCATCCATAAGCTGTTTGTTCGATCAACTCAACAATATAATCAATACAGAACAATTGCACGGGCAATAATAATAATCTCATGAATAATAATACTTGGAATGAAGCAATATGAAATATCCAAATACAATAAAACAACGTCTGGAAACAATAATAAAATTCAGAATATAAGCCCAATACAATAATAATCCAAGCACAAATAATAATAAGTCTCGATATAATAAGTTGAATAAAATAATAAGCAACTAGAAAGCATTGAGTCCTCAGAATCTTTATTCTCCATTCCCAACAGGCAATTCTCTTTTATTACCTGTGTACACTTCATCTAAAAAGAGGAGAAAAATTGTCCTCAGAGCAAGTCATGGACAGCAAGTAGAGAAAGCAAGGAACATGGAATAACGATATAACAATGAGTTCAATGGATCAATAGGAATCAATAACATGGAAAATAGCAATAATCAATATCATGATAAACGATGCAATGGTATAAAAAATGATTCAATATTCAATAACAATATTCAATGGTATCAATAACACTTAAAACAATATTTGGTATCAATAGGAACAACGATGTACAATATGCAATGTCGATATTGTGTCAATCCTTATGTCTGTTAATCATTTTAATCCTAACTAATGCACGTACTACTGCATTCCATACTACATGTTCGATGCATACAATCAATTTTGTTTAGACTAAGTGGTGAATTCAATAGATCATGTGTTGGTATGATAATCACTGATACAATACAATATTATTGTACGATACATTACGATGATTCACTGATTCACTGATACGATGCATTGATACGATTCATTGATACAATTCATTGATACGGTTCATTGATGCAATATACGAAAGATCGGGGTGCAGTAGTTAGCGCTCCACAATCAATCGATAAACACTAGCCGACATAGTCACTATATTATTCACTACTCAAGTCAATCCCTTAAACCCCCACTTGTTAATTATTTTATTAATGCAATAATACAATATGCAATTTGAGACATGGGGTGAACAATAGTAACAATAAAGGAATAATAAGATGATAACATGAAGTATGACAATTGGAATGATGATAATAAGACATTATGATTATGCAATACAACATACACACTTTGATTCATGCAATACAATGATAGCGGATTAATTAAACTATCAAAAATTGGAATATAAAATTCTGGACAGCAAGAGTAGTCTATACAAAATACAGTTTTCTGCTGTTTCGGAACTTGAAAACTGAATCCATCAGAAATTCTAGAAACTAGACTTCCACACGGTTCCACACCATTCTTTACACATTTCATGTTCAGGCAAAATTTCGACATCATGTTGTTAGAATTTTAAAATCAGGAAAAACTCAATATTAAATTCGTTAAAATATTTATTAGACTCCAAAATATGATCACTAACAATCTAGAAACTATCAGAGCAAAATTTTATCATTTGATCAACCTTTTTACTGTTTAAACATGAAACGTACAATAATCTGAAAATCTGAAAGTAAAAACACAGGTATAGTAAAACGGGCATAACTTTTGCTACACAACTAGGAATTTAGAAATTCAAGATGTTCTGGAAACTACAAAGATAAGGCTACAATTCTTATTTAGAAAATTATTCATTTTAAGATCATTTACTGGGTCAAAAATAGCAGACAACATACAGCCAGCATGTAAGTTACAGGTTTTAGGGTATTTTTCATGAAATAATTTAATTAAAAATGATGGGTATCAATTCTACTAGTTGATAAATTATATAATTATCATGATGGGTGCAATAACAAGATGAATAAAATTAGAATACAGGGATACATCAATTTATCATCAACAAACATCAATCGATCAACCACATACAACCTAGAAATTCTCTCTACAATAATTTATTTGTGTGACAATTATATGAACAATCCTATTATCAATTCTATATGCACACATGAATGATTCAATCTTTGGAGTTAAAAGTGGTGCGATGTCAAGTAAATTGGGGTTAGCTCGCGTAAACCCTCAATATACCCAACAAAAGAGATGAACAATGTATAATAAGATAAACGAAGGGATCTACTTGCAAGATTTTCAATAAAACTTGAATTTGATACAATTAACAATTCAAGAGGAAGTGACTTGTCTTATAGACGGTGAAAACGAATACCAAGAATAACGGGATAAGGATCCCGAAGCAACGATCCCATGAACTAACAGAAAATAACATGTGCAAATTACGTGCTTCAAGAGAACACAGGAACAACAGCAAGAGTAGAGACAGCAACAGCAACGAGATCAGCCACAACAGCAAGAAGGGCTTGCGGTCTGACTGGCGACAAATGGCGACGGTGGTCGGCGTCGCGGGCTGTGGCGTGACGGAGACTGGAACAAGGGGTGTCGAGGGTGTGCTGTTGTCGTTGAGGAACAAGAAAGGGAGGACAGGGGTTAGGATTTTTTGGTGTCTGGGCATCGCCGGAGGTGAGGGAGGGCAGAGTAGGGGTTATGGCGACTTGATTAGTTGCCGGAGGTCGGGGGATGGCCAGAGAAGAAGGGCCATCAGAGTTTTGGGTGGGAAAATGATGACGAGGAGAGAGAAACAGAGAGGAGAGAGAATAGACATCTCTAGGGTTTCAATTGTGCAATTTTTAGGGTTTGCAAAAGAGTTGTATTTATAGGGTACAATTAGGATGTTGAGTTAGTGGTTTAGGATCCAATAATAGCGGTTTTGGGTCAAAAACAAATGAAATTGGGTTTTAGGGTTCAATAAGAGATAGATTTAAAATAATATGTTTCAAATAAAAATACCCACAATTAATAGAAGAAATTAGGATCAACAAGAATAGCTCAATCAATAAGAACGAAGAATTTCATGAACAAAATCTTAATTAAAATAATTTAGAAAGAAAGAAAATAGAGTATTTTATTCAATTACAAATAAAATATTACAAAAGGGGGAAAATGAAAAAAGCGGACGATAGTTATAAAAAGATGGATTAAAATTTATGGACTTTCACAAATTAATAAACAGTCAAAGAAATAATAATAATAATAATAATAATAATAATAATAATAATAATAATAATAATAAGATCATATACTTATTACAATATAGCACTTATTTGAAAATAACTATAAATACAATTAACAAATAGAAATGGATTTTAATAGGAGATCCAAAATAAATTTAAAACAAAATGAATTTAAGAAAACGGAAAATTTTATAAAGAATCCAAACCCAGATAATACATAGAAAAATATGTATAGGTGGAAACGGGGTTACAATCCTACCCACCTTAGAAAAAGAATTTCGTCCTCGAAATTCAATCAGGCGGAACGTGGGACAAAGCAAAAGCAAACTTGTGAAATAAAAAAATAGAGAATTCAGAAGGAAAGAAATGAAATGGTGGCAACACCAGAATAAGAAAGGGCATAGATCGGAATGGAGTGATCTAGAATGATGTTAAATAATGAATTGATACATGATGACGAATGGAAAGTATGAAAAAGGGAGTAAACGGTGCAACGAAGGAGAAAGCAACAAGAGAATCTTACGACGGTTATGGGCCCACCACGTTTCCGTTGCACCATTCTGATTAGAAAGACTCTGTCATCAGTGCCCATTAGTTCCAACAATCTGCCTCGTGGCTCACCATATCCTTGACATGTTCAAACGACATCTCTCTAACATGGAGTTCAAACTCCTGGCAACTTCAGATTCTGGACACTTTCTGAGATCCTAGGACTTTGCTTGCACAACTTAGAGCAAAAGACGACACTTCATCTCCTGGTGATGTTCCAAGTCGCAGACATATCGTAGGAGACCAAGTGATGCCGATCGACGAACCAAGCAGGAATAAAAAGAATGGATAACTCCAGAATCAAAAAAATATGGGTACGAAAAGAATGAATTTATACCTAATAAGGAATTAATGAATGTGGATGAATGGAAGGGACAAAAGAAAATAAGAAATGATGCAACTGAATATGAATGGATCAAAATGTGGATTGAAAAGATTAATACCCAGATTATGTTGGTTATTACATGTTCATGTGATCAACGTGGTGCGCATATCATTGAGTTAACCTGGTTCGAGCCTAACCTGAGTAACATGTTAGCCAAACATGACTAACACATTGGCCAAAACCTGGGCTCTGATACCAGTAAAAACCTGTCATGCCCCCGCTTTCCAAAATATGGAAATACGAGCGCGTAACTAAGGCCCAACGAAACACCATCCATAAGTTATACCAGTCTAACTCAACAATATGAATAGTAATCACAACCACACAAGAAACAATAACCATATGAACAATGAATGAATTTCAAAAGATTCATGAAATAAACTCATAAAGCAATGTCCAACATGTGGGAGATAAACAAATTCGGGTCATAAAATTAATCTTTGATTTTATTTCTTAAAATTAATCTACTGTTTCAGTTAATTAAGCAAGGTAATGCATATTCAAACTGCATTCTAGAATTCAGACGTCACAGTACGAAAATATGGATATCTTGCAATTTGTAGGTCGAATTGCAAAACCGTAAAGATGATCTGGATTCCAGACACACAGAGCTAAACCTCTTATTTAATGATTTCTAATTGATATTATCTAAAACTAGGTCCAAATAGGGTTCTTTACTGAACTAGTGTTCTAACAACAACCTACGGTCAAGTTTTAATACATATAATAGGTCTGAAAAATCATCAAATAATATCACAAAAATAATAAGGTGATTCTCAGTCATGTCTAGTAACAAAATATAAAATTTCTAGTTCTAATTATGTTGGTAGCACTTTATTTTAAAAGAAAATCAAGCCGATATATCTCTGGATAGAAATCTAGAAATTTAAAACACAACTGTACTAAAAATATGATATCATTCTATTCGTAACTTGGAATCTAGTTCTGTAAAAAAAAAATTTGAAAAAATAGATTCAAAAAGCTACAGATGATGTTTACAAAGTTTTATCAAATTACAACAGAAACTAGGTTGAAAACTCAAATCAATACAGAGAAAACAGCAGGCCAGCAAGTGGTTATTATTAAAAGACAACAAAATAACCAAGTACTCATATGATTTCGAAGCAAAAATTTCAGAAACTCATAGTCAATCTTTAGGGTGGAATTCTAATCGATGAGACAAATCATTATCAACATAGCATGATCATCACATTCAAACGAAAAGCATTCAATCATCAATATCTATATACATGTTCCAATCTAAGTGTTCATGTCGTGTATGCATGTGACTATATACAGGCTTGGGTATGAATCAAGGTAAAGGGTACGAAACGAGGACTACTACTTGGTTTCGTCGATGAATCCGTAATAGTCTTTTTGAAGGGTTAAAACGGATAAAAATATGATAATTAAAAGGGGAGCTACTTGCGGAGATCAAAGAAAATTCTTGAATAAGAAAAACAAAACTAGTTCAAAAGAGACTTGCCTTTAGGTGATTAAACCGAAAGTAATGAAGATGTTAAGAGAATCCCAATAGCGGCAACACGTGTGCAACTACGTAGCAACATAGCACGTGCACACAATGTGCACAACAACAGCACATGCGACCCACATGCACGTGAGAGACAATAGCAGCAAGATCAGTAAACGGCACAGCAACACCACAGCGAGCAGCGGCAATGCTTAGCAAGACCTACAATAATAAGAGACAGTGGAGACGACCGTGGTGGTTGCCGGTAGCGAGCAACAGTAAGAACAGTGGTGGCAACAGGGCAAGGCATGGGGTGTTTCGGAGGCAGGGTGAGTTGAGCAATGGGAGGATGGAGAGTGCAGTGATGGTGCTCGGGGTTATGGAGTCACGGAGGGCGAGGAAGAGGTCCTGGAGGTGCTGTGGGTGGAGGGCATTCGATGGGGAAGAAGGGGGGGTGCTGCAGTAGAGGTCGACGGAATGGTTGCGATGGTAGAGATGTGCAGGGGATGAGGGCGATGGATGGTGGTGGTGCGACAGGGCGTCGAAGGGGGCTCAACGGCCGTGCGAGGTGCAGGGTGACAGGGGTTGGCTGTGAGGTGGTGCTCTGTGGATGAGGACGATCTGGGATGGCGAGGATTGAGGCAGCGAAAGTCAGCAGCGATCGGGATACGGGTTTTGATGGAGTGAGAGAGAAGACGATATAGAAGGGAAGCTTGACAGGGAAGATGAGGGGGTGGCGGAGAGCGGAATGGGTTTCGGGAGTAATCAGAGGAAGAAGGAAAAAGTAGGAGGCGGGGTGTAATTAGGATGTGTAATTAGGGTTAATGAATAATTAGTATATATAGGGGTTTTAAGATGTTGGGTTAATGGGTTATAGGGTTTGGATCCAATAAGATGGGTTATTGGGTTTAAAAATAAATAAATAAAATTGGGTATTGGGTTAACGAGTTCGGGTTTAGGATTATAGAGTTTATAAAATCTATATAATAAAACACAATGAAAGCTATCAAGTGGTTCTCCTTCAATCCCCTTAAAAATCAAAGGCCTAGATCTAACCTCACAAAATATATTTTTCCCCCAAAAGTTTCCTCCAAAAATTAAATTCAAATCCCCCACCAAAAACAACTCCTATATTTATTTTTTAAAAAAAAATTCTCTCTCTCTCCCTCTCCCTCCCTCTTCTATTCAAAAAATTAAGAAAATAGATTTTTTTTAAATCTTTAAAAAATAAAAAATTTAAAAACTAAAAAAATTAAAAATTAAAAACCTTTAAAAATAGTTCAAAAAAAATCAAAAAAATTCATATAATATGTTTTTTGTTGGACCCCAAAAGTTTCTCATATAATATGTTTGCTACTTCAATTAATTTGCTCGACCTCCAAAACTATTTTATATGATCAAATAAGGTGTACCGTTTCGAAGACGTGCCGAGGCACGTGTCAACGGGCAAACCTAGTATATATATAAAAATTAAATAATGAAATATATATATAATGAAGTATGTTTGGGCTTTACTCAATAATAAAATAATCTAGTAAGACCACAAATAAAATCATAGAATTGAATAGAATTCTTAAGCATTAAATCAGAATACCAATTAGTAATAAGATAAAATGAAGTATAATTTGGGTTTGCATTTGAAAAATAATAAATCCAAAATCATATGTAAAGTAGGTTAAAATTAAACTTTGGGTTAAATTAATGGGTTTCATATCAATAAAAGATGGAATAAAATTTATGGACTTTCACAAATTAATAAATAGTCAAAGAAATAATAATAATAATAATAATAATAATAATAATAATAATAATAATAATAATAATAATAATATCATATAACAAAATAGGATTTGTATTACAATATAGAAATTATTTGAAAATAACTATAAATACAATTAATGAATAGAAATGGATTTTAATAGGAGATCCAAAATAATTTAAAACAAAATTAATTTAAGAAAATGGAAAATTTAATATAGAATCCAAACCTAGATAATATACAGAAAAATATGTATAGGTGGAAAAGGGGGTGACAACTTTATAACCTTATTACAAGCGATGTTTGACGGCATTAAAACATATTACTTCTCATGTAGGGAACTGTGGTGACTTCAAGTAAAAGGACCACGTACACAATAGTCACTGTGAGAACCGCTTATGACACTCACGTAACGATCTATGCAGCTGTTGCAGCTAATTTTGGTGTGGGAGCAAACAGATGATTTGTGAATTCTTCTAGAAACAACAAAAGCAAACATATTGACTTCTTGCCGGCGTTGACAGTTTCTCAACCATGCCGCAGACCTACAAAAAGTTCGAAACATCGGGATGGATCCCGGTGAAGAACCATCTGATGCTCAAGTCAGTAATCGAGGAGATTATGAAAAAGTGTTTGCGGGAAAAATACTGATTATCTTTTTTATGGTGGGGATAGAGGGGTATTTATAGTCGCCTTTGGAAATAGTTTCAAGATAATTATTTATCTCTACTTCCCGGTGTTTTTGGATAAGAAACAGAGTTTAAATTGTTTCATGATAAGAGATTTGGTTTAAACTGTCTCTTAGAGATAACCATGAATTGGAATTACTCTTTAAATGTCCTGGGTTTGTTCATAATGGGTTGTCACCCTGACCCAGTAAGACTAGCCTATTTTTTGGGTTAATGGACTTGAAAAACACCCAATTCCCAATTTCGGACACGTTATAGTGAAATTACCATTTTATCCCTGAGAACTTTAAGATTCGTGCCCGATTTGAGCGATTTTGATTTAGTTCCATTTTTACCCATTTCACAAGCCCTCCACTCTCGAAGACTGAGTTTTAGAGTCTTTGAGATGTAGTTCGCCCGTTTTTCATGGTTCATAGAATTTATCGTCGTTCTTGGGGACGTTGAGAGCTCGCTTGGAGTGTGACAATACTTTCCTGAGTTTGTAAAATATTCAGAATTAGTTTTAGAATTTTTTGAACTTTTTGTGAATTTTCCAGATTATTTCTGAATTTTTTCAATTTTTAATTATTTTTTGAATTTTATATTCAATTTTCGAATATTAGTAATTAATTTTTGAAAATTATAATTAATTATTCTATATTGATAATTTTTTTTTCATAATTTAAAATTATCTTTCGAATTAATAATTATTTTTAGAATTTTTAATTAATTTTTTCGATTCTTTAATTAGTTTTTTGAAATTTTTAAATAATTAATTCAATTTAGTAATTATATAAAAGAATTAAATAAAGGAAATTACTATTGTTGCTAATTTTGTTGTGAGAGCAAACAGATAAATTTTTGGATTCTTTTTGGAAACAATAAAGCAAACCCGTTGACCTTCACCGATGTTTGACTAGTTTTTTGCTGCTGCCGTGAACCTACAAAAATTTCGATACACCAGGATGCATCCCGGCGACGAACCCTCCGACGCTCTAGTTAGTAATCAGGAAGATTATGAAAGAGCTTTATGTGGAAAAGTATTGATTACCTTGTTATGGTGGGGGAGAGAGGTATTTATAGCCGCCTTAGGGACCCGTTTCGAGATAAGGATTTATCTCTACTTCCCGGTGTTTTTAGATAAGATCTAGAGTTTAAATTGTTTCATAGAGATAACTATAAATTTGAATTACTCTTTACCCATTTGGATTGGTTTGTAACGGGTTGCTATCCATACCCAATAGGACAGATCCGTTTATGTGTTATTGGGCTTTGATGAAAGTTCCAGTTCCCATTTCAGACCCGTTTGTAGGTGAAATTACCGTTTTACCCCTGAGAGCTTTAAAATCCGTGCCCCATTTGAACGGTCCCGGTTTGGTTCTACTTTTAGCCATATCACAAGGCCCCCACTCATGGAGACTGAGTTTTACAGTCTTTGATGATTAGTTTTGTCCGTTTTCAATGGCTGATAGAATTTGTCGGAGTTCTCGGGGGAGTTTGAATCTTGCTCGAGGTGTAACGGTGTCAATATAATCTTGTAAAGTACCCAAAATTATCCTCAGAATTTTCTGGATATTTTTTTTGATTTTTCCAGTTTTTTTTGAATTTTTTCCTTTTTTAATCTTTTTTTGAATTTTTATTCAATTTCCGAATTTAAATAATTAATTATCGAAAATTTTAATTAATTATTCCAATTTAATAATTATTATTTTCAAATTTTAAAAATATTTTCTGATTTAATAATTATTTTTAGAATTTTTAATTAAAAATATGTTTCGACTTTTAATTAAATTTTTGGATTTTTTAAATTAATTAAATTTTACCTATACACGTGGTGCAATCCTATACGTTGATCACGATCAGAGGGCGCACATCTCAAAGTAGGGTGTTTTTCTCTCATTACAGGATCGGTAACTCAGTAGCTCAAAACTGTCCTCGGATCTGGCCGAGCGGTTCGAGGTGACGCCACATGGCCGGTCAACATTGACCATTGATTACCACGTGGCATTTTTTTTCTTTCTAACCTCTGTTTCCCACGCTTCTTCTCTCTTCTCTTCTTCCCTCTTCTCTTCTTCATCTTTGACTGTTCCCGAAATCCACGCATCTTTTCCCGTTCGACTTTGAGGAACCCGTCGCTCCTCCACCCTCATCTTCACCCTATCCCCCTCGTTTTCACCATTGAGGTCGAGCTTAAAGGTGAGAAGAGAGTTGGCGATGGAGTTCGGCGAGGTGGGGAGCTCGGCGAAGAGTGAGCTCATCGGAGAAAGAGTCGGATCCCAGCTTCGGAGCTCGGCAAAAGTGATGGTGAGATCGGCATTGGGGTTGAAGGACTTGGAGCTCGTGAAGGGGAGCTCGAAGTGGATGTCGACGATGGAGCTTGATGAAGAGAGAGGAGCTTGGCGAGGAGAGCTCGAACCTGACAAAGTTTGCAGTGGAAGGAGCTCGACTGTGGGGTTGACGATGGAGGAGGAGAGCTCGGCGGAGCTCTCTCGAGGGCGATGGTGGCCAGTTTGCGAGCTAGCAAAGTGGAGCTTTCCGCAGTGACTACGGCGGAGCTCGACGTTGGGGCTCGACAGGTGGAGCTTACGTCGGAGCTTGACGCTTTGGGAGAGAGCCCGAGCTCGGAGTAGCGTTGGCGGCGGAGGATTTAAGCTCGGCGAATCGGGTTCGAAACTCAGCTCTGGAGCTCAACGGAGGTGCGGGTGAGAAGTTGGAGCTCGACATGGTGGAGCTCGGGGGGAACTCGATGAAGGAGGTTGATGCAGGTTGGCAACAAGCTAGGCCATGGTGGTAGAGCTCGGCGATAGTGGAGGCAGAGTTCGGAGGTTGAAGGAGCTCCTTTTTTGTTTTTGGCGGGAAATTTGTTTTCACCAGCGGAAGAAGAGAGAGTGAGTTGCGGGTGGGTTTCTAACAGGACTAAAACCGACCCGTTAACCCTTTAATACATTTTTTCCTTTTTTTCCTTTTGTTTGTTTGTTGCATGTGAGCCGCAGATCATGATTGAACACGAATTTTGAGGCAGATTTTTTCGCCATTTTGTAGCTCGGTAGCTCGGATCGTAATTTCGAGCTACGTGGCATGATCTAGGCCTCTTGATGAAGATCTGGTACGAATTTTGAGGTGACAGTTTTGTCAATTTGCAGCTCGGTAGCTCAAATCGTAATTCCGAGCAATGTGGCACGATCTGGGCCTCTTGATGAAGATCTGGCACGAATCGTGAGGTGATAGTTTTCACCAATTCGCAGCTCGGTACAACTGTGTTGTAACCCAATTTTTCGGTGCTACGGAGGTCCGATCGGGGCGTGTGACCCCTCGTTTCGAAGATGACCCGAAGAACCATATTTTCTCTTTGGAGGTCAGTTGAAGAATCATTCGTATTTAGGGTCAAAATAGGCCCGCAATGTCCTCATATCTGTCAAGTTGAGAAAAGCTTCGGTCTCCGGAATCTTCGAAGAGGAGCTCCACTCCTATAAGCTAAAAGCATGAGATAGGATGATCCTCGTAAGACCCATGGGAAGATCCGTTCTTAGTGGCAGGTGCGAGGAGCAACTATAGGGGAGAGTTTTAGCTCCGAACTTGCCGAGGAGAAGGCCGCTCCGGAGGCGAGCAGAGCAAAGAATCATCTCCAGGTTCTAGGAGAGAGCCGTTCGGGAGACAAGTTTGAGGAGCAACTTTAGGGGAGAGTTGAGCTCCGAACTCATTGAGGAGAGGTCTACTCTGGAGGCGAGCGGAGCGAAGAGCTTCACCAGGCTCTAGGAGAGAGCCGTTTGGGAGACGAGTTTGAGTAGCAACTCTAGGGGAGAGTTGTGCTCCGAACTCGTTGAGAAGAGGTCTGCTCTGGAAGCGGGAGGAGCGAAGAGCTTCACAGGCTCTAGGAGAGAGCTATTTGGGAGACAAGTTTGAGGTGCAATTCCATGGAAGAGTTGTGCTCCGAACTCGTTGAGAAGAATGCCGTTCTGGAGTCGAGTGGAGCGAAGAATATCACCAAGCTCTTGGAGAGAGCCATTTAGGATACAAGTTTGAGGTGCAATTCCAGGAAAGAATTTTTCTCCGAACTTGTTATTTAAGAGAGTTTCAACAGTTGTGGAAGCAATTTTGAATGGTAAGCTACTTCGTACTCGCTCGTTTGCAAATAGCTAAAAATGCATCAAACCAAGTGTTAGACTCTGAACTTGTTGTTAAGAGGGTTTCAACAATTTTGGGAGCAATTCCGAATGGTGAACTACTTTGTACTCGCTCGTTCGCAAGTTGCTAAAGCTGCATCGAACCAAGTGTTGGACTCTGAACTCGTTGCTGAGAGAGTTTAACGAGTTGTAGGAGCAATTCCGAATGGTGAGCTACTTTGTACTCGCTCGTTTACAAGTAGCTAAAGCGGCATCGAACCAAGTGTTGGACTCCAAACTCATTTTTTGAGCTTTGTAAGTTGTGGGAGCAGCCTTGTAAAAAGCTGGACTCTGAACTCGTCATTTAACGAGTCGTAGATGTGACTCGAATAGATAGAATGAGGCAAAAGCAATAATTTTCAATGGAAAAAAGTGAAGTTTTATTGAGATAAACTAAGTGGCTGCTTCAATGGGGCGAGCCATTACTACATGCTTTTGGGCCGTGTTACAAGCATCGACCTTATTGAAAATTGAAGACCTACTTCTAAGATAGGGTGAAGGCCTCTTGGGAGGAGTTTGTTCTCCCCCCATTGGACCACCATGGATAAGGTGGAGGACGGCCCCAAGTTCGAAGTCTTGGAACTCAGTGGGCCTCTCTGTTCGCTTGTAGGCTCCTCGAGATGGAAGATAGACCCTATCTTTTTGGACGAACTGTAACACCCCGCAAAATTAAAAATGACAATTTTGTCCCTTCGCGTTTTACGCACGTGTATTTTGTACCGCTACGGGCAATATCCAGTAACATATTTTAATTCAAATTTTGTATTCCGACTATTCATGCATTTTCTGTTTTTGCAAACTCCTATTTGAGTCAACTCAAATTTAATATTCCGATCTTTGTGTTTTTACGTATTTTATACGTGTTATCGATGCACGTATCGATTACGTATTTTCCACTGCTACGTATAATATTTTAATGTGATTCAACTATTTATTTCATGACTTGTTCGAATTCATTTTTATAAACGGAAACTCATTTTTCTTTTGTTTTGATTTAAATATTATTATACATGCAGTGCACGTGTTTTCAATGTATGTATTGATTACATTATTGAATGTGTATAAGAAATATATTTTTTCTTATGTTGTATTTCGATTATCTTTAAATTTTTTCTGTTGATAAAGTCGATTTTGTATTTTCATATTTTACGTGCGACACACGTGTTTGCGGTGCACGTATTTAGGCGCATTCTTTTCAAAATGCAATTTTGAATTATGTGTGTTTGTCGATTCTATTCATGCATGCAAAGTATAATTTTTATTAAACTAATTTTATATGCATATAAACATATGTTTTAATTTTAAAATAAAAATAATTAAATTTAGTGAAGTGTACACAAAGCACGTGCACGTGCACACGTGCGATGTGCACACCTCATGGAGAGGGCTGGCTGTTTTGAGGATGGAGGGAAGAACAAATTTTGAATTGCATGAGTGGAGTTAGTGGTTTAAGTGGGGAGTAGTTAGTATAACCACTTAATTAAAACCTACTAATACCCCCTAAACTATCCTCACTCTCCTCATCTTCCTTTTTCCTCCTTCCTTGCTCTGCTGAAATCAAATCCAGCAACTCCCTTTTGCTTCTCCACCTACTCCTGTGCATACATATATATATAACTCCTAATTCTATTATATACCTATATATAAATATGTATAGATATACACATGTAAATATATATATGCATGCATGAAGATGAGATGAAGTACTTCTCTGTTTGCTACCGAATTAGAGTTGGGGTGTTTTTCCTTGTGCACGAATTTCGAGGAGGCCGATTGGGACTTGTCTTAAAGCCTTATTAAGGAGTTTTACTACTAAGAGCTTTTCATTCTAGGAGTTCAATTGCTAAGAAATCAATACTTCTTGGGTGAGTGTTTCTTAAATCCTTTCTAATTTTAGGAGTAGATTGCATGCTAGTGGATATATGGTTTAGTTATCAAATTTTGATTGGTAGCATGAATGTAGATTTCATAATCATATTTTAATTGTGTCTTGATGTGTTGAAATGATATTGTGATTCTAATAAATGAAGAGAATTCATGAGGATTAGAGAGAGAACAAGAAAATACATTTAGTAGGTTGTCGGAAGAGAAATTTATATTGGTGTTTGTTGCCGCTAAATCTGGTGTGGGGGCAATAGATAGAATTTGTGAATTCTTGAGAAAATGAATAAGCCAAACCTGTTGACCTGTTGACCTTCACCAACGCATTGACTTGGTTTCTTGCTGCTGCCTCGAACCTGCAAAAAGTGCAATACACCGGGATGGATCCCGACGATGCACCCTCCGATGCTCTTGTCAGTAATCAGGAAGATTATGAAAGAGCTTTAACTGGCAAAAGATTCATTACCTTCTTATGGTGGGAGGAAAGGGGTTTTTATAGTCTCCTTAGGGATCCGTTTTGAGATAAGAACAAATCTCTACTTCCCGGTGTGAATGGGCAGAAGTGGTTAAAACCACCTCTTAGGGATAATTATGAATTTGAATTCTTCTTTATCCTTCTGAACTGGTTTGTAACGGGTTGGGACCCGTACCCAGTAAGGTAGATCCGTTCATGGGTTATTTGGCTTTGAAGAAAGGCCCAGTTCCCATTTCTGACCCGTTTGTATGTGAAATTACCGTTTTACCCCTGAGCTTTAAGATTCGTGTCCGATTTGAACGGTCTCAATTTAATCCCATTTTTAGCCATGTCACGAGCCCCCCACTCCTGAAGACTGAGTTTAACAGCCTTTGAGGAGTAGTTTGTTGTTCTAATGGCGTACAGGATTTTATGGGAGTTCTCGAGGAAGTTTGATCTGGATCGGGGTGTAACGGTGTTATTCTGGGCTTGTAAAATACCCAAAATTATCCCCTGTTTTTTCTAGATTTTTTTGTGATTTTTCCAGATTTTTCTGAATTTTCTCGAATTTTTAATTATTTTTTGAATTTTTTATTTAATTTTCTTATTAAATATTAATTATCAAAAAAATTTAATTAATTACTCTAATTTAATAATTATTATTTTTAGAATTTAAAATTTATTTTCTGAATTAATAATTAGTTTTAGAATTTGTAATTAATTTTTTTCAATTTTTAAATATTTTTCGGAATTTTTTGAATAATTAATTCGATTAAATAAATACCTGGTGACGTGGTGCGATCCTGTGCGTCGATCACGATCAAGCGAGCGCGCATCGAGAAGAGGTCATTTTTTCTCCAATGTGAGCTCCGGCGGCAAGAGTTGCTGAAGTCCACGTCGACGCCACGTGGCAAGGTCAACGGCAATTCGTTGACTTTTTTTTCTTCTCCCGCTCTGTTCTCTTCTCCTCTTCTTTGTTTTTCTTCTTCTTCGACCTCTTCATTCAACCGCTCCTCAACTGCGAGAGGCATGGAGGAGAGGACTTCGACAAAGCTGGCGAGAGAGCTTTGGAGTTCGGCGAGCACGGAGGAGGGGACTTCGACGAAGCTATTGAGAGAGCCGCTCCACTGCCATGGGGTTTTCGAAGCTCGACAAGAGGGCTCAGCGAGGTGCTGAAGGAGCTCGACGACAGTGGAATAGAGCTCAACGCTTCGACGAAGCTCGTTGAGGGAGACTCGGCGAGGGGAGCTCTTGGGGTTCGTTTCTCTGCGAACGAGAGACATGTCGTTTGGCAAAGGAGAAGCTCGATGCAGTAGAGAGGTTTGGCAAATGTGGCGGAGCTTCGCGAAGGAGGGAGCTCGACAGTGGCGTCGAGGTGGCGTAGGAGATGGAGAGGTCGAGCTGGGCGTGGAGCTCAGCAGTGGAGGGGAGCTTTTTTCTCGTGTTTGGGCTCCGGTGACAAGAATGCTCGGATTTTGACGGCGAGCTTCGCAACTTCAGTAGCGGAGGACCTCGACTGCAGTTGCGAAGAGCTCGTCGGAGCTCGGCGGCGACGGTATGGAGCTCGAGCTTCGGCCATGGGAGTTTCGATGAAGCTTCGAGCATCTTCGATGAGAAGTGATATTGGCATGGAGCTTTCACAGAGGTGGAGGTCGGAGATAATAGAGCTCGTGCTCGACGCCAGCGGAGGTGCTTGCGGAGGAGGGAGCTCGAGCTCTGTGTTGGAACTCGATGGCTCGACGATGGAGGTGAGCTCGTCGATGAATCTCTTCGCATGGGCAGCAAGGATAGAAGCTAGAGCTTCGGCCATGGAGGGAGGCGAGCATATTCGGCAATTGAGCTCGACGGCATGTGGTCGACGAAGGAGAGGAGCTTGACGGTGAGCTCGTTGGTGGGTTCGGACGTAGCTGTCAGGAGCACGACGAAGAGGGAGATGTTGGGGTTTTTCATTTTTGGCGCCAAATCCGAAGGAGAAGGGGAGGAAAGAGAAGAGGTTTGGGTCTGCTTTTGGGTAACAGGTCAGATTTCGACCCATTAACCCCTTAAATTCTCTCTCCCTTTTTATTTTTGTTGTTTGTGCAGATCTGAGCCGTTGATCGTGTTTGAGCACGAACTTCGAGGCAAAATTTTTCTCCAATTTGAGGGTCGGTGGCAAGAGCGCTCGGATCGCGTTTCTGAACTAGGAGAGGACTTCGGCGGCTTGACACGTGGTGGTCAATAGTTAACTATTGACTTTTTTGATAAATTTTTCTCTCGTTTCATGGTCGGTGGCAAGAACGCACGGATTGCATTTCCGAACCAGGGGAGGACTTCAGCAGCCTGACACGTGGCAGTCAACGGTTGACTGTTGACTTGGTCAGCATTTGACCATTGACTCTCTCTTTTTGCTTTAATCACCACCGTTGATCTTGATTTGGGTGCGGATCTTAAGGCATATTTTTTTTCCAAATTTGAGCTTCGGTGGCAAGAGCGCTCGGCGCATGTTGTCGAAGTCCAAGAGAGATTTTTTTCTCACATTTGGGCGTCTGGGGCAAGAACGCTCAGCGCATGTTGCCGAAGTCCGAGAGGAATTTTTTCTCACATTTGGGCGTCAGTGGCAAGAATGCTCGGTGCATGTTTCCGAAGTCCAAGAGAGACTTTTTCTCACATTTGGGCATCGGTGGCAAGAACGCTCGGCGCATGTTGCCGAAGTCCAAGAGAGTTTTTTTCTCACATTTGGACGTTGGTGGGAAGAACGCTCGGCGCATGTTGCCGAAGTCTAGGGAGAGTTCTTCTCGTATTTGTATTGTAACCGACGTTCCTAGTGCTACAGAGGTCGGATCGGGGCATGTGACCCCTTGTTTCGAAGCTATCTCGAAGATCTACATGTTCTCTTCATAAATGAGTTGGAGAATCATCCTTCTTCAAGGTCAAGATAGTCCCGCAACATCTTCGTCTTCGCAAAATTGAGAAGAGTGTTGCATGGCTCTAGGGGAAGTCCATTCTTGGAAGACTAGTCTGAGGAGCAACTCTAGGGGAGAGTCGTGCTCCGAACAAGTTGTGAAGAGGTCCGCTCTGGGAACGAGCGGAGCGAAGTGCTTGGCTCTAGGAGAGAGCCATTTGGGAGACAAGTTTGAGGAGCAGCTCTAGGGGAGAGTTTTAGCTCCGAACTCGTTGAGAAGAGGTCCACTCTGGGAGGAACTCTGGGAGCGAGCGGAGCGAAGAGCTTGGCTCTAGGAGAGAGCCGTTTGGGAGACAAGTTTGAGGAGTAACTCTAGGGAAGAGTTTTAGCTCCGAACTCATTGAGAAGAGGTCCACTCTGGGAGCGAGCAGAGCGAAGAGCTTGGCTCTAGGAGAGAGCCGTTTGGGAGACAAGTTTGAGGAGCAACTCTAAGGGAGAGTTTTAGCTCCGAACTCCTTGAGAAGAGGTCCACTCTGGGAGCGAGCAAAGCGAAGAGTTTGGCTCTAGGAGAGAGCCATTGGGGAGACAAGTTTGAGGAGCAACTCTAGGGGAGAGTTTTAGCTCCGAACTCGTTAAGAAGAGGTCCACTCTGGGAGCTAGCGGAGCGATGGCTCTAGAAGAGGGCCGTTTGGGAGACAAGTTTGAGAAGAAACACTAGGGAAGAGTTTTAGCTCCGAACTCGTTGAGAAGAGGTCCACTCTGGGAGTGAGCGAAGCGAAGAGCTTGGCTTTAGGAGAGAACCATTTGGGAGACAAGTTTGAGGAGCAACTCTAGGGGAGAGTTTTTGCTCCGAACTTGCTGAGAAAAGGTTCAACAGTTGTGGGAGCAATTCTGATTTGTTTCTATTTTTAGCCACATCAATTACCTTCACGGTCAAGCTCGCGCGCTGATGAGATTAAGCAGCCATGATGAGAGGATTTGATTAGGAGGCGATGTGGCTCGATCTGGGCTGCTGATCACCATCAGGATCGCACGTTGATGCATCTGAGAAAAAGGGGGCGACGTGGCTCGATCTGAGCCATTGATCACCAACATGCTCATGTGCTAATGCATCTAAGAAGAGAGGGGCGACATGGCTCAATCAGAATCGTTGATCACCAACGAGCTCGCCCGCTGATGAGATCGAGCGGCCATAATGAGAGAATCTAATTAGGATGCGACGTGCTCGATCTGGGGCATCGATCAGTATCGAGCTCGCCCGCTAATGCGCTGAGGAGAGAGGGAAATCAGGCGACGTGGCGAGATCTGGACCGCTGATCATGAACTAGCACGAATTGGGAAGCAGATTTTTCTCTCATTTCACGATCGGGGGCAGTTTTGTTCGGCGCGCCACTGATCGATCACGATGGTTCGGCGTGCTGACACGTGGCATTGACCATTGATTGGTCAACGTTAATTGGTCAATGTTGACTGTTGCTTGATTTAATCACGACCGTTGATCACGATCAAGCATAGATAAGATTTTTCTCTCATTTCACGATCAGGGGTAGGTTTGCTTGGCGCGTGCCACCGAGCTTCAGCGATGCTTCGGATGGTCGACACGTGGTGATCAACATTTGACCGTTCACTCGGTCAACGATGACCATCGATTTTTTTATAGAGAAAATCTCAACCGTCGATCGAGATCGAGCACAGATCAGGAGGAGAGAATTTTTTGCCTTTTTAAGTTTGGTGACACGTTTGCTCGGCATTGCACGTGCAGTACACATGCTTTTTCGAAGCTGATGATGTGGCGAAATATGGGCCGTTGATCAAGATCATGCACGGATCAGGAGGTGATTTTCACCATTTTTGTTTGGGATCATGTTTGCTTGGCGATGCACGTGCAGTACACGTGTTTTTTCGGAGCTCGGTGTAGCACGTGCGGTGCAGGTGTTTTTTCGAAGCTCGGCATAGCTCATGCGGTGCACGTGCTTTTCTTTTGATCGAATCTCTGCTCTGGATCAAGATCGGGAAGAGAAACTTTTGGCCATTTCCTGCTCGGAGACACGTTTGCTCGACGTAGCACGTGCATTACACGTGTTTTTTATCGAACCTTGGTCGTTAATCACGATCTGGCACAGATCGGGAGGAGAAATTTTTTGCCATTTCCAGCTCGGAGACACGTTTGTTTGGCGTAATACGTGTCATACACATGCTTTTTTTGAAGCTCGGAAGATCTACAATTTCTCTTCAAAATTCACCAGAAGAATCATCCATCTTTAGGGTCGAAACAGGCCTACAATGCCTTTTGCTCCATGAAGTTGAGAAGAGTCTGGGTGTTGGGGAGATCCGTTCTTGGAGGCGAGTTTTAGGGAGCGTCTCTAGACGAGTTAGGGCAAACTCTTTTGGAAAAAGGGCACTCGGGAGGCGAGCGGAGCAAAGAGCATCACCAGGCTCTAAGAGAGAGCCGTTCGGAGGGCAAGTTTGAGGAGAAACTCTATGGGTGAGTTGTGCTCCAAATTCTCCTGGAAGATGGCCACTTGGGAGGCGAGCGGAGCGAAGATCATCACCAGGCTCTAGGAGTAATTCCGAATGGTGAGCTACTCCGCACTTGCTTGTTTACAAGCGGCTAAAGCTGCATCGAACCAAGTGTTGGACTCCAAACTCGTCTTTTGAGCCTAGCAAGTTGTGAGAGCAGCCCTGTGGGACAAGCTGGACTTGGAACTTACCGTTTAACGAGTCGTAGATGTGACTCGGAGAGATAGACATGAGGCCAAGGAAATAATTTTCAAAAAAAAAAAGGTAAGTTTTATTGAAACAAACTAAGTGGTCGCTTCAATAGTGCGAGCCTTTATTACATGCTTTGGCCATATCATTAGTAGCGGCCTTATTGAAAACTGAAAACCTATTTCTACGAGAGGTGTCAGACACCCTCGTGGTACTTCATTTGATGCTCAGTATTCCAAGTCCACCTTCCTCGAAGAGGGGGATCTCCTTGAGTTCATTAACTAGTTCGGGAATGACTTGACTATTTCATTGGGGGAGCTCTAATGCTTCAAGTGGAAGGACCGAGCCCCCCATTATGGTTGTGTAGCACCTCCGAGCTGTCTCTTGGTTTCCTTTGACTTCTTCTACTCCTATAGAGGTTGGACACTTCATTTTCATGTGAAAGGCTGAGGGTATGACATCAAGTACTGCTAGGCCTGGTTGGCTCAGGATAGCATTGTAAGTGGCATTCACATCGGTGACCATGAAGTCCATTACCTCTATCCGGGTAGTTGGGGTTTTTCCTACGCCACATCAAGAGTGACTATTCTTCGATTGGGACCGGAACCCCATAGAACCCATGGAGTGTGCATCCGGCAGGCTTGATACGATCTCGAAAAAGTTTGAGGTCTTGTAAGGCTTTCAGGAAGAGGATATTGACGGAACTGCCATTGTCGACCAGGATTTGGTGCACCTCATGGTTGTTCATGTGGAGACTAATTATGAGCGCATCATAGTGGGGCATTCGGATGCATTCCAGATCTTTGTCTGAGAATGTCACTGAGACCCCAGGGTTCTTGGCCGAGGGAAAGTTCTAGACCGAACTCACCTCTCGGATGAAGGCCTTTCGGAAGGAGTTTGATTCTCCCCCCATTGGACGTCCATGATTAAGGTGGAGGATGGCCCCAGGTTTGGAGTCTTGGAACTTGACGAGCCTTTCGGTTCGCTTGTTGTCTCCTCAGGATGGAGGATCGGCCCCGTCCTTTTCTGATGAACTTGGCCAGGTGTCCCCGCTGTATGAGTTCTTCGATATCCCCCTTGAGAGCCTGACAATCATCCGTGTCGTGGTGGTAGTCCCTATGAAAGCGGCACCACTTTTCTATGTTCCTCATCAATACTAGAGTATTCATTCTAGGGGAAGTGCGGAGTAGCCCTTCCTTATCCACCTCCATAAGAACTGCTGATATACTAGCATTGAGGGAGGTGAACTTCTCAAAACGACGAGTTGGGCAGCGCTGGCTACTGTCATCTTTCTGGAATTTCGGGGACCCTTCTTCGCTTGTATTCTTCTGTTTATTCCCGAAAAATGAGTCCTCTCGACTAGGGGGATAAGAGACTCTTCCGCTCGGATGTACTTCTTACTCCAAAGTAGATTTTTCGAGAAGTCCCAAGGAGGCTTCTTGGCCAGGGATGCCTTGAGGTCGGCGTCATTGACATCGTGCCTGAATTTCGCAGAGGCTACTGATTGGTTGAGAAAGGCAATAAACCGGGCTTCGGCGGTAAAGCACCAAACATAATCTCTTAGGCGTTCACCGTTTCTTTGGTTGAGGACTAGCAAAGGTGTACTTGTTTTCTCGGCTCGGCTACTGCTAATGAAGTGGGTGAGGAAGAGTTCCTCAAAGTGGTCAAATGAGAAGATGGAGGTTGGGGATAGACGGGAGTACCACTCTCGCGCTGGTCATCTCAACGTTGCTGGGAAGGCCTTGTAGTGGAGCGCGTTCAAGGCTTGATGAATCATCATGAAAGTTTTAAAACTCTTAATATGATTGGCAGCGTCTGACTCCCCATTGTTGGATTCAAAGTAGGGCAGCTTAAAGGTTTCGAGGACCGGAGCTTCCATGATGGCCCTAGGAAAGGGGGGTCTACTTGAGCGGAACTTATTGGTCCGTTGTTCTTCTTCGGGATTGATCTTGCTGAGGCGCCTCTCCATCTCTCGAAGGCAACGGTGAACTAAGTCGTTCCTCTGGTCACATCTAGTCGACCCTTGGGACTCTCCTTCAAGAGTGTAACACCCCGCAAAATTGGAAATTACAATTTTGCCCTCGTGTGTTACGCACGTGCATTTTGTAACGTGTTTTTACCACGCATTTTGATTTCTGACTATTTATACATTTTTCGTATTGATTTCAGTCGACTAAAATATAATATTTCAATCTTTGTATTCTATGTGCTTTGTACGTGTTTTCAATGCACGTATTAGTTACATATTTTTTGCCGCCACGGGTGATAATTTCTGGGTTTCAACTATTTTTTTTTTCAAATCTATTTTTATAAAATGAAAATTCATTTTTGATTAAGATAATTTTGTACGTACAATGAACGTGTTTTCTACATGCAGTGATTTCATCATGAAATACATAAAATTAGTAAATATATTTTTCTTATATTGTTTTTCGATTATATTTAATAATTTTTCATCGATAAAGCCGATTTTCGCATTTTAATATTTTACGTGCGATGCACGTGTTTTCGTTAAACGTACTTAAGCACATTTGTTTCAAAATAAATTTCGGAGTGTGTGTGACACCCCATAGTTTTCAAAATAATATAATAGTAAATGTATATAATTATATATATATATAATTTTATATATATATATATATATATATATATATATATATATATATATATATATTACAGATTTATATATATATATATATAACAGATTGTGTGATAGTACAAATTTTATAATGGTGATTATATGGTTATGTGGTTATAATTAGATGTTGTATTAGTAGGATTAATAAGTGTAATGGTATATATATGTATTAAAAATATGATGGAAGGGTGCTTTTGGGGGCCCACGAAATTTGTTAACAGCAAAGGTGCTGTTGGATTTGTATATGGATGTGTGTTATGTAGGTGGGGGGCCACGGAATGGTAAATGCCAGCATGTGTGCTGTTGTGCAATTCAGGCAATTCACCATGAATGACGTGGCTATTGTATGGGAGGGAGTTTCGGGTGTGTAATTCATCCGGGAGAGAGAGTAAGGTTGGGGAGTTTTAGAAGAGGAAGAGATGAGAGTTAGGTACTGTTCCTTTTTTTGTCTCTTATAAGAGGTTATCTCTTATAAGAGATTTATAATAAGAGCTTCTTGTAAGAGCTTCTTTTTTAGGTGTTCTTTTTATATGAAAATAACCTCTTATAAGAACCTCTTATAAGATATTTATGTTCTTTCTTCACCTCTTACAAGAGCCTTTTTCTATAATTTTAGACATTTTTGCCCTTATTATATAATTTCTCAATTTATATCAACATTTCATATCTAAAATTAAGTAAATCGTTAATTCTACCACATTTCTCACAAAGTAACCAAATTTGGTCATAATCCATAATATGGATCCTCAATCTTCTTTCAACGAAAAAAACCCACATAACACAAGTTAAGAACACAATGCAAAACTTCCACAAACTTCAAAATTAACAAACACAATAAATTTTTTTGTAAGGCGACCAAAGGAAGAATGTTTCTACTTTCCTTGTCCAGGTAACCCAATTATTTTGTATTTCAATTATCTTTTATTGAATGGGAATTGTGATTGAGTTTATGTTACATTTGGTTTGTAGGCTGGCATTGTGAAGAAGGAACATATCAAAATTCACTATTTCTGATCGGTTGGGTGCCCACAAAGATTTCTGGCTGAAAGACTGTTGTGCTATTCTCATCAATAGCTTGAGAATATCTGCTTAAGAAGTTGTATGAAATTTTGAACAAAAAAAGTGACTGAAAGATATATTTTGTTTTATCATCATCTGATACAGAAAACAGAGATAAGAGTAATTGAACAAAGATATATTTTGTTCGTATCATCATCTGATACAAAAAATGTGACTGAAAGATATATTTTGTAGAATTTACTGTTACTTTCTGAAGACTTTTTAATTTGTTCATTGAAAGCAATGCATAACTGTAAATCTGTATTGAGCACATCATGTTCGAATTGTGAGCTTTACTAGGTGCTTGCATTTACTCTTTTGGATGAATGATCTGTATTAAGCTTAAGTTTTTTATCAACAGCCTGTGACTGAAATGAACCACCTGATTTTAAGAATGAGATTAACTATCATCTCTTTAGACTTCCTGATTTATTAAATGCAAAAACATCACCATCATGTAGGTGAGCTATAAAACCAATGTATGTGATAATTCCAGAGTTGTAACTAATTACTTAAATAAGACTACTCTAATACATCTTAAGTATATCATCTGCAAACAATTTTGACAAGAACTACAACGAAATTTCTCTACAAAAAATTTCAGGGGGAAACAAAAGATATGGGGAAATCATTAATTTCGGGGGTAATATAGACTTTTTAAGGGATGGAAGTCTTATAAGAATTTGAAAGAGGCTACTAGAAGTCTTTTAGGCTTATAAGAGATTTTGAAAAAAATGTCTTATAAGAGGTAAAAAAAGAACGCTAAAAAAACTCTTGTAAGAGGTGGACCACCTCTTACAAGAGGTAAATCTCTTATAAGAGGAGAAAAAGAACAGTCTCTTAGTGTGAGAGAGTGGGAAGATGAAGAGTTAGAGAGTTGAAGAGATGGGAGTTTTGGGTGTTGAGAAAATAAAAGGTAGGTAATTAAAAGAGTAATTTATTTAGGTGTGTAATTTTTGCAGTTTGAACCCTAGCCTAGACCTATAAATAACATCCTATTTCTTCTCATTTCTCACACCAAAAGAAAACAAAACGAGAGTAAGAAAAGAAGGAGTAAGAAAAGAAAAGAGAAAGAAAAGAAAGTAGGAGAGTGAATTTTCTCTTGCTTGGAGTTTTGCTAGGAGAAGAAGGTTGCTAGAAGAAAGGAGTACTACTGAAACTAGGAGCAAGAAGGAGCCCACTCTTTGTAGTTCTCAATCTCCAAATTAAGGTGGGTGGTCTCTATACTTTCTAATGCATAGAATATAGCATTATTATTGTCCAAATTGATGTAATGTGGGAGTTCTTATACTTTCTGAAGTAGGATTTTTCATGCTAATAGTATTGAGTAGCGAAAAATGGAATGAGATATTGTAGATTAGAATCCATGCTAGCATCTCATGAAATAATTTTTGTTGTTATCATGCTATTAGTTTAATGAATAGAATAAAAATTGAATGTGATATGTGTAGACAAAATGCTAGTATAACATGCAATGATTTTGTTGAAACTTAGTAGTTGATTGATATCATGCAAATTAAAAGTAAAGAATTAATCACATAGATCATGGTAGAATATTTGCAAAGTCTTGTTTTACAAATGCGTGATGAGTATGAATGATTGTTAAAGAATATTATATTGTGACATGCTTAAAGACATAATGCTTAAAAGAAGAAAAAGGGAAAGATAAACTTTATTATTTTGGCTTGTCGACATATGAAAAGGATGATAGTTTTCGCATCAAGAAACATTTGTGATGTCCAAAGTTGATTTTAGCGATATAGTTGGTTTTTTTAGCAACAAGAATTTTATTTTGTAAGATGATGGATTTTCTTAAACTAACCATGATTTCTACAATTTCCAGTTTTATTGAAAAATGCAAATTTTATAAAGTGAGGAGAAAATAATAGGAAATGCTAATCTAAATAATAAGTTGAATTTGTCTTTTGTATTTTGATTCATTTCAGTTCTAAAAGAAAGATTTATCTATCAAATCTTAAAAGATAGAAAAGTGAAGTTTTCGAAAAAGAATTAGATTCAGGATAGTGTGAACAAAAGAACACTAGTGAAATTTCTAAACAGAAAATATACTTGGGCTTACTGGTTAGCTAGTACAAAATAGAACACTGTTGTAAGAGATCTTAAGTTCGAAACTCGATAATTGCAGTTAATTTTTAATCCTTTTATAAAATCCCAAAACTGAGAGAGTCAACATATGACCATTTCATCATAAGAAAATGACACCAGAGTCTAATAGACTAGTTGGCAAGTTGGGTAAGGGTCTGGGCATTGACCGTAATTGACCAGAGGCCACGGGTTCAAACCCGAGCACCCCCTTTTGGATTAATTTGAGTTTTCTTTGGTTTTATATGAGATTTTTGGAATAAAACAACTTTTGATATGAACTCTGTTATTTATCAAAATGAGATGGAAATATTAAAGTATAGTTTCTTATATATATATTTTTTTGTATAAAAAGAAATGAAATCTCTTTAAGAATGAAACTTGTAGTGAAGAAAAGAAAAGAATTATTTTGTGAAGTAAATTCTTTAAAGAAACCATACTTGTATGTTGATTAAGAAATGTTTGTTAATGAATTGAGACATGATGATAGTTTAGATTGGTCATAACACTTCATGTGATGAAATTGTATTCTGGAAAAGAATGTTGTTTATAAAGAATATGGAAGAATAACTAGATCATGAATAGTGAGAAGAATTGATTATTTTGTGAATGAGTTAAAATGATGAAAAGATCTAGGTTTAAGACATGACTATAAAAGGGTATGAATACTCATGATTCTTGTGCATGAGAAATTTTGATTTAGATTTAGTAAGACCTCGTATACCGGCAAATTTTTAAATGAAATGATTATTATGTTTTGAGATTTGCTATGGAGCCATCTCGGTGGATGTTGATTAAGTCCAGTAATAGGTAATACTAATTCTAGGCTTGAAAGATTATTCATGTCTTGAACATTATGAGTTAGGCACATAAGTGAAGATGTAGTAAGATCTAAGCAAACATAAGTGGAGCACTCTATATAGTCGGGCAGTGGGCTTCTTACGGCGGTTCATCGGGGCTATAGACCCAGTTGGTGGACTGTGGTTGCCTCGTGGGAGACGGGCTTTTATTTTAAATCCAGGACTATGCGTAGTCCGGCAGATAGTTTACCGTACTCCATGTATATGCGTATACCGGGGCTAGAGGGGCACTTACGGGAGGTTAACAAGACGAGGAGTCTGTATAACAGTCGGGTGGGGGATTTGTTGCGGCGGTTCCCCTGGACTGGGATCCGTACTCGTGGAACGTCTGAATTTTGTCTTATTACTAGGTGGTTTCATGGCGATGGATCGAACCCTTTAATATGGACTACGTAGGCACCTGCCCTCGAACCTATGTAGTATGGGATGCATAGAATCTGAACAAGTGTGCATTAGTGTCATCCTAGTATAGAATTGTGTGTATTATGCATTAAAGCATGACATACACTTACATGTTTAGCATAGTCATATTAACACTTTATTATTCATTCAACTGTTGTGTTTTTATTAAAGTAATGAGATCGTTATATGTACGGCATAGAGAGGATAGCCGAGTATAACATTTCGTCAGTTGTAAGTATCTGACGTGCCCACAAATTGACATGCAGGTAATGGACTATTCTTGAAGGAGTAAAGATAGTATGATGCAATCGATGACCCAATTTATGAAGTTGTACAAGTTACATTTTGTTTTCAAATATTGTAATCTTTATTTCTTCCGCTGTGTAAAAACCAAGTGTAAATGAACTCTGATGTGATGTTATTGAAAAATTTTAAATTCCTTGTAAAATTGTACGAAGTGAAGTAAAGATCCTGTGGAATCTCGAATTCATTCTTATTTGGAATTCGGGGTGTTACAGATGGTATCAGAACATGCTTCAAAAGTAGTACAAATTTATAAGGAACGACACCCTAGAGAGGACACTAGCATGTGAGTTTCAGCTTGTAGACATTTAAATATAAGTGATTTATATTTGTGTTGCCCTATAGGCTGATGTTTTCTCTCCCTTTTCTTTGGGATGGCTGGAGTCGTGAATGAAGTAGTTATTGACTTCCATTCCTGATGTTCTCCTCGTGTACATTAATATGAGAGTGTATACGAGCACATTTTTACCTGGGTATCAGAGTGGCGCAGTGAAAGCGTGGTTGGCTTGGACCGTCATTCATGATACCTTACACACTTCCTTCTCTAATTATTTTTGTAGATTTCTCCATATCCAATATTTTTCAAATAAATATTTTCTTATGTTATTAAATCATTTGAATATTTATTATTTGTCTATCTTCCTTAGTCTTGATATTTTAAACTTGTTTTTCAAACTTAAAATTTCGTCTTTCATGTATATATGTCACTTTATGTTTACCTGTTTATATCTACTATTACTTTGGTATTTTGTCAAGTTTTAAATTGCCGTTTATTAAATTAATATTGCAGCCACTATTTTCTTCATTTGTTATTTTGGATTTTTCTTATGAAATTTTCTTATGTGCACTCATTTTATATGATTTGATTTCTATGATACTATATTATCTTATCCTATATGTTTTTTTAATAAGATTGAAAATTTCTACCTATATAAATGTGATCTACCATTTATTTTTATAGTCTACATTCGGTAATATTATTATTGCATATTTGTTTTGATATATTCAATTTTACTATTAATCGCTACTCATTAAATTTACTTATTATTTATACATTATTTCCCCCAAATTTAACTGTCTTTAAATTCTTAATGATTACTTATATTTTTCCAATGATATATTTCAATATTCTTATTATACATATCATTTTTACCCACATCTAACTTACTACATTAATATTTTTGCATATACTTATTTATATCTATTGTCTTAATTTGCTATACTACATAATTATTGTTTCAATTGTGTTTCCATCTCGTGTATGTGCTTTACACTATTTTGTCTTAATGTTATAAATTATTTTCATTACTACAAATTTTTGTATATATATCTATTTTGATATTATTACCGTCATAATTTCCTACTTTATTTACAACTTTTTCATTCACTTATATTTCAAATATAACACCATACTTTACTAGACACCCAATATGCAAAGATTACATCTTTTCGTTTTCCATTTTGGTGCAACCTGATATCGAGAGGGCAATTCTACAACTTGAGATCGTAGAGGCAAGTCTGCAGTTGGATACCAACGAGACGAACCTACACCAGAAGGAGATTGCCTACTTTAATAAACCCTATTTTGTTTTCTATAATATTTACTTATCCCTATTCTATTTTCGTACTAGCTTATACTAATTTATAATATTTTGCAATCTGGCATTATATTATTTAAACTGATTTCTATCTTACTTGTGTAATTACTATTTAATATCAATCATTTTATTGTAATTTATTTTGGCACTAACTTATCGTAGATTTTGGTGTCTACTCACCTAACAAAAATAAAATTGGTATTTATACTTTTTCTTCAATTTATAAGTTACTTCTATATGATTAGTTTTCGCACTATTTCAATAATATATTACTACTTTTACTATTATGATGTTTGCTCTTCTCCGACAAACTATTTATAATTTTCATGTCATACTATTGGTTGTATCACTCAAAAATTTTTACGCCTATAAAAATTTGTATGTTAGTTTACTTGACAATTCAAAAGTATTTCAATGTATGCCTTCTATTTTAAATTTTCAAATTGTATGTATAATTATTATAGTTACCTTACAAACTATTTATTAATTGGTATACAAAGTCATTTTTTGTTATCTATACTTTCAACTAATTTATTTGATGGTCTTGTTTTAAATTGCTAATTCGATTTCGTTATACAATTTGCGAATTTCCTACCGTTTATTACATTGAAAATTTTTCCAAAATTCCTATTGACTATGTTTTCTTTGCCACATTGTTTTCCAAACTATTTCGAAATTAGAGACATAATTGACTTTCCCCTTTTATCTAATAGCTTACCTAATATTATTTTTGTAGGAAAATTTCTCTCAAACTATTCTATCTCTTGTCACATTTCATTTTTTATGCCATTTTCCTAGTTTTCTTGTTCCGTCTTGTAAAATCTTGATATTCAAAGTTTTCCTATATAGAGTTTGTCTTGTTTTCCTCGTTGCGTATTTGTATACTCTTAAAGTTTGCAGTTTTCTAAATACAAGAATGATATTTTTTTTGGCGTGTACAAAATACAACCTTTACCCTAGCGAGTTCCGGGGACGGAACTACTCTAAGGGGGAGAGAGTGTAACACCCCGCAAAATTAAAAATTACAATTTTGCCCTCGTGTGTTACGCACGTGCATTTTGTAACGTGTTTTCACCACGTATTTTGATTTCTGACTATTTATACATTTTCCGTATTGATTTCAGTCGACTAAAATATAATATTTCAATCTTTGTATTCTACGTGCTTTGTACGTGTTTTCAATGCACGTATTAATTACATATTTTCCGTCGTCACGGGTGATAATTTCTAGGTTTCAACTATTTATTTTTTTTTCAAATCTATTTTTATAAAATGAAAATTCATTTTTGATTAAGATAATTTTGTACGTACAATGCACGTGTTTTCTACATGTAGTGATTTCATCATGAAGTACATAAAATTAGTAAATTCATTTTTCTTATATTGTTTTTCGATTATATTTAATAATTTTTCATCGATAAAGCCATTTTTTTGCATTTTAATATTTTACGTGCGATGCACGTGTTTTCGTTAAACGTACTTAAGCACGTTTTGTTTCAAAATAAATTTCGAAGTGTGTGTAACACCCCGTAGTTTTCAAAATAATATAATAGTAAATGTATAATATATATATATATAACAGATTGTGTGATAGTATAAATTTTATAATGGTGATTATATGGTTATGTGGTTATAATCAGATGTTGTATTAGTACGATTAATAAGTGTAATGGTATATATATGTATTAAAAATATGATGGAAGGGTGCTTTTGGGGGCCCACGAAATTTGTTAACAGCAAAGGTGCTGTTGGATTTGTATATGGATTTGTGTTATGTAGGTGGGGGCCCACAGAATGGTAAATGCCAGCATGTGTGCTGTTGTGCAATTCAGGCAATTCACCATGAATGACGTGGCTATTGTATGGGAGGGATTTTCGGGTGTGTAACTCATCTGGGAGAGAGAGTTAGGTTGGGGAGTTTTAGAAGAGGAAGAGATGAGAGTTAGTGTGAGAGAGTGGGAAGATGAAGAGTTAGAGAGTTGAAGAGATGGGGGTTTTGGGAGTTGAGAAAATAAAAGGTGGGTAATTAAAAGAGTAATTTATTTAGGTGTGTAATTTTTGCAATTTGAGCACTAGCCTAGACCTATAAACAGTGGCGGAGCTAGGATTTTCATCCAGTGGGAGCGAAATGACAGGTACAATATGGGGACAAATCTTCGGTGTAGTATAGTATAGGTTTTAGTGCTCTTAAATGTGTTAAACCAAGATTCTACTAGCATAGAGCCCGCTAATTCTGTACATTTAAATCTAATTTTTCACCAAAAAACTAACCATAATTTCAAAAGAGCATAAACAAAATTACGAGAATTTATAAGAAGGGGAGCGGTTTGGGCCGAAAGAAGAGCGGAAGTGCAGTTGAGAGGGAGCAGAGGTGTTTTGCACTTTGGCCTACTAGTGGGCCTGCCGAATTCCAGGGGGAGCAGCTGCTCCCCCTGAACCTTTACTGCCTCCGCCACTGCCTATAAATAACACCCTATTTCTTCTCATTTCTCAGACCAAATGAAAACAAAATAGGAGTAAGAAAAGAAAGAGTAAGAAAAGAAAAGAGAAAGAAAAAAAAGTAGGAGAGTGAATTTTCTCTTGTTTGGAGTTTTGCTAGGAGAAGAAGGTTGCTAGAAGAAAGGAGGTACTAGTGAAACTAGGAGCAAGAAGGTGGGTGGTCTCTATACTTTCTAATGCATAGAATATGGCATTATTATAGTCCAAATTGATGTAATGTGGGAGTTCTTATACTTTCTAAAGTAGGATTTTGCATGCTAATAGTATTGAGTAGCGAAAAATGGAATGAGATATTGTAGATTAGAATCCATGCTAGCATCTCATGAAATGATTTTTGTTGTTACCATGCTAATAGTTTAATGAATAGAATAAAAATTGAAAGTGATATGTGTAGATAAAATGCTAGTAACATGCAATGATTTTGTTGAAACTTAGTAGTTGATTGATATCATACAAATTAAAAGTAAAGAAATAATCACATAGATCATGGTAGAATATTTGCAAAGTCTTGTTTGACAAATGCGTAATGAGTATGAATGATTGTTAAAGAATATTTTATTGTGACATGCTTAAAGACATAATGCTTAAAAAAAGAAAAAGGGAAAGATAAACTTTATTATTTTGGCTTGTCGACATATGAAAAGGATGATAGTTTTCGCATCAAGAAACATTTGTGATGTCCAAAGTTGATTTTAGCGATATAGTTAGTTTTTAAGAAACAAGAATTTTATTTTGTAAGATGATGGATTTTCTTAAACTAACCATGATTTCTACAATTTCCAGTTTTATTGAAAAATGCAAATTTTATAAAGTGAGGAGAAAATAATAGGAAAGGCTCATCTAAATAATAAGTTTAATTTGTCTTTTGTATTTTGATTCATTTAAGTTCTAAAGAAAGATTTATCAATCAAATCTTAAAAGATAGAAAAGTGAAGTTTTCGAAAAAGAATTAGATTCAGGATAGTGTGAACAAAAGAACACTAGTGAAATTTCTAAACAGAAAATATACTTGGGCTTACTGGTTAGCTAGTACAAAATAGAACACTGTTGTAAGAGATCTCAAGTTCGAAACTCGATAGTTGCAGTTAATTTTTAATCCTTTTATAAAATCCCGAAACTGAGAGAGTCAACATATGACCATTTCGTCATAAAAAAATGACACCAGAGTCTAATAGACTAGTTGGCAAGTTGGGTAGGGGTCTGGGCATTGACCGTAGTTGATCAGAGGTCACGAGTTCGAACCCGAGCACCCCTTTTTCTTTGGTTTTATATGAGATTTTTGGAATAAAACAACTTTTGATATGAACTCTGTTATTTATCAAAATGAGATGGAAATATTAAAGTATAGTTTCTTATATATATATTTTTTTGTATAAAAAGAAATGAAATCTCTTTAAGAATGAAATGAATACCCATGATTCTTGTACATGAGAAATTTTAATTTAGAGTTAGTAAGACCTCGTTTACCGGCAATTTTTAAATGAAATGATTATTATGTTTTGAGATTTGCTATGGAGCCATCTCGGTGGATGTTGATTAAGTCCGGTAATAGGTAATACTAATTCTAGGCTTGAAAGATTATTCATGTCTTGAACATTATGAGTTAGGCACATAAGTGAAGATGTAGTAAGATCTAGGTAAACATAAGTGGAGCACTCTATATAGTCGGGTGGTGGGCTTATTGCGGCGGTTCATCGGGGCTATAGACCCAGTTGGTGGACTGTGGTTGCCTCATGGGAGACGAGCTTTTATTTTAAATCCAGGACTATGCGTAGTCCGGCAGATAGTTTGCCATACTCCATGTATATGCGTATACCGGGGCTAGAGGGGCACTTGCAGGAGGTTCGCACGACGAGAAGTCTGTATAATAGTCGGGCTAGGGATTTGTTATGGCGGTTCCCTGCAACTGGGATCCGTACTCGTGGAACGTCTCAACTCTGTCTTATTACTGGGTAGTTTCATGGAGAGGGATCGAACCCTTTAATATGGAGTACGTAGGCACTTGCCCTCGGACCTATGTAGTATGGAATGCATAGAATCCGAACAAGTATGCATTAGTGTCATCCTAGTATAGAATTATGTGCATTAGGCATTAAGGCATGACATACACTTACATGTTTAGCATAGTCACATTAACACTTTATTATTCATTCAACTGTTGTGTTTTTATTAATGTAATGAGATCGTTATATGTCCGGCGTAGAGAGGATAGCCGAGTATAACATTTCGTCAGTTGTAAGTAACTGACGTGCCCACAAATTGACATGCAGGTAATGGACTATTCTTGTAGGAGTAAAGATAGTATGATGCAATCGATGACTCAATTTATAAAGTTGTACAAGTTACATTTTGTTTTCAAATGTTGTAATCTTTATTTCTTCCGCTGTGTAGAAACCAAGTGTAAATGAACTTTGATATGATGTTATAGAAAAATTTTAAATTCCTTGTAAAATTGTACGAAGTGAAGTAAAGAGCCTGTGGAATCTCGAATTTATTCTTATTTGGAATTCGGGGTGTTACAAAGAGTGGTGGCATTGCGAGGGCTGTATGCTTGTCGGTCATGATTTGTGACAATGTTAAGAGCTCGCAGGATGTTATCTTTGAAGTTTTAGAATAATGCCTGGGTGACTGGTGTCCCTCCATCATAGGGAACCCTGGGTGGTGATCGGCTCACAGTGGTGTGGCTCCTTCGTTGTCGACGGGAAGGAGACCCCCTTTGCCCCCTTGGGGAGGCGGACCTTGTGGATCTTGGCCTTCAGGGAGAATGGCTCCTCTAACTTCCTAGGCATTTTGGATGAAGGACCTCGTCACGGGCTCATCTCTCATTCAAGCGGGTTCGAAGGTCGATCCCTTGTTGGCGGTTGATGATGATTTGATGGAGGTCTCTTGAACCCTAAGGACCTCGCAAGGCCATCGAATCAGCGGAAGGATTGTGGACCGATATATGGTCATGAAGAGGATGTTGTTCTTGACAGCTTCGACAGGAGCCCCCCGGTGCAGCCCTTGTGGGCATAGGGCAAGCATGTTAGGGAGGCGACTACTCAGGTTGAGGCTGTTGAACTTGTTGATCTTGATGAGGGGGAAAATTCTCAAGTGGAGGAGGTGGATGGAGAGGGGTGGCTCTTCGGCTGGATGCTGCCACCTTCCCTTTTCATTTCGGAGGCATGCCTGAAAACTACTTTCACCGGTGAAATATGGTCGGGTTGCTTTTTCTGTTTCCCACAAATGGCACAATCTATTGTTGCTAATTTCGGTGTGGGAGCAAATAGATTATTTGTGAATTCTTCTAGAAATAATAAAAGCAAACCTGTTGACATCTTGCAGGTGTTGACTGTTTCTCAACCCTACCGATGACCTACAAAAAGTTCGAAACACCGGGATGGATCCTGGCGACGAACCCTCCGATGCTCAAGTCAGTAATCAAGGAGATTATGAAAGAGCGTTTGTAAGAAAAATACTGATTACCTTTTTTATGGTGGGGGTAGAAGGGTATTTATAGTCACCTTTAGAAACAGTTTCATGATAATTATTTATCTTTACTTCTCGGTATTTTTGGATAAGAAATAGAGTTTAAATCGTTTCATGATAAAAGATTTGGTTTAAACCGTCTCTTAGAGATAATCATGAATTTGAATAACTCTTTAAATGTCCTGGGTTTGTTCATAATGGGCTGTCACCTTGACCCAGTGAGACAGATCCATTTTTGGGTTAATAGGCTTGAAAAAAACCCAATTCCCAATTTTCGGACCCATTTACAGGTGATATTACCGTTTTACCCCTGAGAGCTTTAAGATTCATGCCCAACTTGAACGATCCCAATTTAGTTCTATTTTTACCCATTTCACAAGCCCCCCACTCCCGAAGACCGAGTTTCACAGCCTTTGAGGAGTAGTTCGCCCGTTTTTCATGGTTCATAGAATTTATCGGCGTTCTTATGGACGTTGAAAGCTTGCTTAGCGTGTAACGATACTTTCCTGAGTTTGTAAAATACTTGGAATTATTTTTAGAATTAACTGAACTTTTGTGAATTTTCCAGATTTTTCTGATTTTTTTCCAATTTTTAATCATTTTTTTGAATTTTTCTTCAATTTCTGAATTTTAATAATTAATTTTCGAAAATTTTAATTAATTATTCTATGTTAATAATTATTTTTTTCAGAATTTAAAAATATTTTTCCGAATTAATAATTATTTTTAGAATTTTTTAATTAATTTTCCGATTTTTTATTTTTTTTTGAAATTTTTAAATAACTAATTCAATTTAATAATTAAATAAAGGAATTAAGTAAAAAAATTACCTTAATTCAATCGCTACCGTTGATCACGATCGAGCCCGTGCGATGATGAGATTGAGCAGCCATGATGAGAGGATCTGATTAGGAGGCAACGTGACTCGATCTGGGCCGCTGATCACCATTAGGCTCGCACGCTGATGCATCTGAGAAAGAGGGGGCGACGTGGCTCGGTCTGAGCCATTGATCACCATCATGCTCATGCGCTAATGCATCTGAGAAGAGAGGGGTCAACGTGGCTTAATCAGAGCCATTGATCACCAACGAGCTCACCCGCAGATGAGACCGCCATACATAATTAATAAGAAGGAGGTCTCAAGTTTGAGGCAAGACTACGTCGGAGTTTTCACTTTAAAAATTTATATTTATTAAGACGTGCATCGCACGTGTAAATTACTAGCTTATATAATTCAAAGAATTGGATTTGTGTAATTTATAAACAAACCAACTTCATTAATCTAATCTCAATCACACATTTTTAAGTGAGATATATATATATATATATATATATATATATATATATATATATATATATATATATATATATATATATATATATATATATATATATATGAGAAAAATGAGTCGCATATTTGTATGGGGAAATTTCCTTCGACAAAGCTAGGAATCAAAACCAGAATGGTCGGATCATGATTAAGATCAAAAGCCCTATTACAAAAAATATTAACATATAGGTAAGCTAAATTCCTAAAACAACCAAGATCCTCTCTCTTGTCTCTCTCCCTCTATACCGTCCTTCCCTCTCCCTCTAATTTCTCTTTCTGAAGTCTCTCTCTCTCTCTCTCTCTCTCTCTCTCTCTCTCTCTCTGTATATATATATATATATATATATATATATATATATATATATATATATATATATTGCGAACTAACCCCAAACTCCTCTTATTGTTAGGGAATTAAAGTGCAACTGGGGGGGGGGGGGGGGGGGGGGGAGGAGTGACAAATCTATTTCGGGGAAGAACTAACCGAGATATTATTCAACAAGAGAAGATAAAAAATTTACAATCACTCCCATTAAGAATGTATCTATCTCTCAAGGCTCACTAGAAGATACTTTGTTGTTTATGATGGAAAACTCTTGAATAAAGTACTACCTCTCAGTGGATGCAATTACAAAGAATCAACCAAGGAAGTAGACTAACCAAGCACACAATTTTATCTCGGTTCATGCAAAGCTATTCCGGGGAAGAAATAACTGAGATATTATTGAACAAGAGAAGATAAAAGAGTTACAATCACTCCCATCATGAATCTATCTATCTCTCAAGTCTCACTAGAAGATACTTTGTTGTTTACGATGGAAAACTCTCAGATAAAGTACTACATCCCAATGGAGGCAATTACATTATTATATAGAGATCTAGAGAAACTCTAGGTTGTATTCTTGATCCAACACCGTCTGATATACTCTAAAGACATAGTCATACGATAGGATCCGTACGTTCTAACTTAGAGAGGAAGTTGGGCTAGAAAAGATTCACCTAGAACCCGACCCATATGTTTTTGTCTGCTAGTTGTGGTCGACTGCTATCTCCTTCTGCCTCCAATCTTTGTGTCGAACATCTTCTCTCTTCACCATCATCTCAATACATCGAACTTAGTATGCAAGACATAAATCCAACAATCTCCACCTTATATTGCATACTCATACTTCCACACCTGTGTGATTAATTGCCTCTAGACACTTCCATTTCTCTTTTTGCATACAATATGATTCAATGGCTTCTTATGCTAGTTGATTTACCTTCACATGTTATTTCTCCAATCGTGGGCCCCTGCAAGGGTGTAACACCTCGAATTTGTAAAATACCGAAAATACCTGTTTTTATATATTTGGAGTGGTGAAAATTATTTTTGATATATTTTATTTAAATATTGATATTGGTATGGATATTTGTGTTAGATGGGTGTTATTGATATATTGGGGGTTATGAGTCGAGTTTTGTGTGAAAAAAAAATATTGTTTACTTTATTTTATAATTTTAGAGAATTATTATGAGACTATTTTATGTATTTTAAAGTGCGAGAGCTGGGGGTTTATTTGAAATATTTTGGAGAATTGGGGGTTTATATGTAAATATCTCCTGAAAAATCCATTTATTATATTTATATTTTAAATTTTATAAATTTTTTTCCAAACCCCCCCCCCCCCCCCTCATTCCTTCTTCCTTTCTTTCCCGTTTCTTCTTCCCGGCTAAATCGAAACTCAATCGGCCGATCGCTTCCCCCGCCCAAATCCATCTAATTTCCTCGTGATTTTCAAATTAAATCGAGGGATAGACTAATTGGAGGGTGCTCTACATCGTGGTAGCATTGGATTTTCGAAAGGATTTTGGAAAGGTATACCCTATTTATTTTATTTGTATAAAATTTAGTGTGGTTGATTTTATTGAGTAGGAATATTATGGTAGGGAGATTAGAAGATATTGAGAATGGTAGAGACGAGAAATTAGCAAATTCTTGGAGATTTTACAAGTTGCTAATAAATTAGAGATTTTGGTTTGTAAAAGAGAATTATATATGTAAGAATTAGTTCTCGTATGATAGTGGAAAGTATAGTTGGGCTATTAGAATAATTTGGGAGTGTTTTTAGTAATTGTTGGAAAATAAGAATCTTGTTGGAATTCGAATATTACGTGCGACGCACGTGTGCATCCCAGACGTTCAATAAAATGCCTGAGTGATATAAAAATTAGTGTTGTTATTTTTTGTGGTTGATTTGGATGTTTTGAGCCTTAATTGCCTTGAAACTTGATAATAGGAAATGTTAACGGCTTCGTGTGCGGGATGGAGAAGTGATGCTTCGAGTCTTCCCGGGCGGTTAGGTGAGTATGAACGTATTTATGTATCTGTTGTTTTAAGAAAATTTTAGTATAATTTGAATTATTGATATGAATCCTGGAATAAGGTTATTGTGTAAAGGGAAATTAGTGTTCGGTGTTGGTTTGCGATATGACGATTAAATACTCGTCTCGTGTATTGATATAAATTTATAGAGGATGGATTAGTTATATATATATATGGGGATGAGTTATATGTATATAAGAATGTCGGTATATGGTGGATTGATGTGATTTTAAATATTCAGGGTGATGGTAATGTATTGTGTATATATATCTATGTGTATGTGGTGTTGTGATGTGTTAATCTACTGGGCGTATGCAAACGTGTGGGAATGAAATAATAAATAGTACGTTATATTCATGATGTGTGAGGTAGTGATACAATAAATAATACAGTACAGTTGTGGTGTTCCATCATATGATGTGATGATTTTATATGTTAATTACAGTGATATTTCTTATATGTGATGCATAAAAAGGGTAAGTGGGATGGTGATCATTGTTTATGTGTTAGTAAGTTTAAATAAAAGATGAGATGCTATGATGATAAAGGGTGATGTTAATATGAAAAGAAAATGTTAATAGCAATAATTTCGGTTGACTAGAGTTGATACCCCAGGATGGACCTGGGAGAGTAGATACCTCCGCATAGACCGGAGTGAGATATGATGCCTCAGGATAGACCTGAAAGAGAGATGATACCCCAGGGTAGGCCTGGGAGAGTAGATACCTCCCCATAGACCGGAGAGAGATATGAAACCTCAGGGTAGACCTGAGAGAGAGATGATATCCCAGGGTAGGCCTGGGAGAGTAGATACCTCCGCATAGACCGGAGAGAGATATGATATCTCAGGGTAGACCTGAGAGAGAGATGATACCCCAGGGTAGGCCTGGGAGAGTAAATACCTCCGCATAGACCGGAGAAAGATATGATACCTCAGGGTAGACCTGAGAGAGAGTTGATACCCCAGGATAGACCTGGGAGAGCAGATACCTCCGGATAGACCGGAGAGAGAGTTGATACCTCAGGGTAGACCTGAGAAAGAATTGATACTTCAGGCTAGACCTGAGATACAATGAATATGATATGAAATGTGAATGAGAAAGAGAATGAAGTATTTGGTGTAAGATGAAATGAAATAGTGAAGTAAGTGTATTATGAGTTAAGAATAAAGAATAAATAAGTAATTACGAGATGAGATTCAGAAAATACGAAAAGTGTATTAATATGGATTCAATGAAGAAATTTTGTTATGATAATGAATACGGGAAGTAGAAAGAATGCATTATGTATCTTCTAAATGAAAGTAAAATACAGTATGATATGAGTGGTTCCATCTTGGAATTGTGTCAAGGAACTACCTGCTCGCCGTTTCTGTGGAAATGGTGGGAACTACCTGCCTTGGCATAATTCGCACGGTGAATGGGCATGATAGTGCTAGTGATTAATTGAAATGAAGAATTAAATAAGTGAATATGAATAGTGATTGAAGTGAGTTAATAACCAAGCTATCAGCTTGAGATGTGATGTGATATTACCGAGACTATGCGTTTGGTGTGTGGTGATTATTACCCAAGCTATCGGCTTTGGGGTGTGATATATTATTGCCCAAACTATGTTTGGAGGTATGGAGTATAAATTGATGTGAATGAAAGTGAAATCAAAGATAACTTGAGTTATAAGTGAAGATGGGAGTAAGTTAGTCATCAATTAGATTGAATAATAGCTAAATGATATACCGGGATGAGAATGAGTTATAAAACATATTTTTGATGTGATAAGAACGAGTGTTTAATAAGTGATATGTTAATGATGTGATGAAATGTGAGTAAATTGCAATGGGCAATGATGTGTTATATTTGTGTCATAAGACATGAGTTAGTGTGGTATTATAAGAATATATGCATATGTGTTATAAGAAATGAATGAGTGCGGTGTTGTGTAGTATGAGAACGAAGAAGAAAATATTTATGAATGAAATTGAATATGAAAGAATACGAGTCGTGAGTTCGGAGATGCAAATGTATGGCAAATGAAGTGCGTGGTTAAATAAGTATGAAGAAAAGTGGCGGTGACCTTATGTGATTAGTTGTGAAAATAAAGAAATGATGAGGTGGTGGAAATTATGAAATGATAAGTATTTGTGTTGGAGAATTCAAAATGTAAAGTAATGGAATGTGGATTAATGTGTTGCTTTGTGATTGAGTATTAAGTGAATGAGTTGTGTATATATGTATTTATATATATGCAGTCATATATTAATATGATGCATTTAGCGACGGGAGTGGAGTTATGGATATATAGATGTAGACGAATGCAGACTTGTCGAGTACTTGATACTAAGGTGTATTCTTGATGCTTTAATGCCCAGATTCGAGTTGAATCTTCTTACCTTGGTATTTGTAAGTTTAATTTATTTTCTTGATATAGTTTGATTTATTTATTAGATTAGTGAATTATACTCACACCAGAAATGGATAACCCCTTAGTGTTTGGGGGGTTAGGGGAGTCCGAGGACTACCCTAGGCCCTACTGTTACAGGTCCTTAGCAGTGCAGAGGTGAGGGATAGATTGGATGGTGCAAAGCTTTTCTTTTTTTAAATTTTCTGTTTAAGTTATTATGTTAAGTTATAAATTTATGATTTAAATTGTATTATGGATGTATAAGTATGTAAATGATGAAGATGAGTATAGTGTGGAGTAGTATGGTATGTTTGTGACCCGTACCCATATCGTTGTGGAGTACCGGGCTCTGTGGTAGGTTTTACAAAGATTTTTCTAAATTTTTACCTCGTTTTTCATAGAAATTTATTGTTTTTATTTGATATTTGATAATCCGCAATGAGTTTGGCCCCCAGAGCATTATATTATATTGCCTGTATGTTTCTGCTCATTTTGACCTGGGAAGCCCGTAAAATGATTGTATGTGTTGTGAGCTACGGAATTTTGAGCAGAATTCCATAATCTATTTGTGTTTCAGGGCAAAATTTACAGGGAAAACTCTGCCGAAATTTTCCTTGAAATATAACTTTCTTAGTTTAAGTTTAAAGTGATGTAGAAATTGAAAAATTTTAATTTGGAGTCAAAAAAAAAAAATTTGGGGCGTTACAGTTTGGTATCAGAGCCTAGGTTAACTAGGAATGTTATACCCATTGCTAGTGATCTTGACTTGTGAGTATGGGTTCATTGTTGCTAAGTTGAAGATGGGAAGTTTGTTTTATGATTTGCGAGTGTTTTGTTGAGCACAGAATATATTATGGAATGGTGTGATCCCTACTAGATTTTTATCTGACTTTGGGTCAGTGATATCTTTTATAAGTCCATGTATATGATCTGCTTTATGGCACTTTATTGTCCTTTTCAGAATCCCCAGTGAGAATTTGTGTGCTATTGGAGTGTTCTATAATATTAATTGCTGTGTGCCGAGAGGTGTAATCTCCTTTGGGATCCTCTGTATGTCATATAGACTGTAGGGTAATGTGTGGTAGTGGTTATTATTTTATACTGGAGAGATGGAGATTGCCCATTATATTCAGTACATTGTTTATTTCGGTGGCATGAAGATGTATTAAGATTCTAAAAGAATATTTTTGTGTCCCGGAATGAAGAAGGATATTAGTTATTAGGCGAGAATGGATAACCCTCTTTTGAGGTGTGTAGTTGACAAGAGAGTTATGCAGATTAGCGGCAATCAAGACTTCAAGTTGCTAAGTTGCTGACAGTTCAGTGGTGCGTTATATTAATTACTATAATTGGGAGTTTGGGAGATGGTGAGGAGAAAGTATCCAGGATTGTTTGGACAGTTTTCTTAACCCCTGTAGCTCGAGGAAGAGCTTCTATTGAGGTGTGTAGAATGTAACACCTCGAATTTGTAAAATACCGAAAATACCTGTTTTTATATATTTGGAGTGGTAAAAATTATTTTTGATATATTTTATTTAAATATTGATATTGGTATGGATATTTGTGTTAGATAGGTGTTATTGATATATTGGGGGTTATGAGTCGAGTTTTGTGTGAAAAAAATATTTTTTACTTTATTTTATAATTTTAGAGAATTATTATGAGACTATTTTATGCATTTTAGATTGTTAGTATTTTAAAGTGCGAGAGCTGGGGGTTTATTTGAAATATTTTGGAGAGTCGGGGGTTTATATGTAAATATCTCCTTAAAAATCCTTTTATTATATTTATATTTAATATTTTATAAATTTTTTTCCAAACCCCCCCCCCCCATTCCTTCTTCCTTTCTTTCCCGTTTCTTCTTCCCGGCCAAATCGAAACCCAATCGGCCGATCGCTTCCCCCGCCCAAATCCATCTAATTTCCTCGTGATTTTCAAATTAAATCGAGGGATAGACTAATTGGAGGGTGCTCTACATCGTGGTAGCATTGGATTTTCGAAAGGATTTTGGAAAGGTATACCCTATTTATTTTGTTTGTATAAAATTTAGTGTGGTTGATTTTATTGAGTAGGAATATTATGGTAGGGAGATTAGAAGATATTGAGAATGGTAGAGACGAGAAATTAGCAAATTCTTAGAGATTTTACAAGTTGCTAATAAATTAGAGATTTGGGTTTGTAAAAGAGAATTATATATGTAAGAATTAGTTCTCGTATGATAGTGGAAAGTATAGTTGGGCTATTAGAATAATTTGGGAGTGCTTTTAGTAATTGTTGGAAAATAAGAATCTTGTTGGAATTCGAATATTACGTACGACGCACGTGTGCATCCCAGACGTTCAATAAAATGCCTGAGTGATATAAAAATTAGTGTTGTTATTTTTTGTGAATTTTTGGATGTTTTGAGCCTTAATTGCCTTGAAACTTGATAATAGGAAATGTTAACGGCTTCGTGTGCGGGATGGAGAAGTGATGCTTCGAGTCTTCCCGGGCGGTTAGGTGAGTATGAACGTATTTATGTATCTGTTGTTTTAAGAAAATTTTAGTATAATTTGAATTATTGATATGAATCCCGGAATAAGGTTATTGTGTAAAGGGAAATTAGTGTTCGGTGTTGGTATGCGATATGACGATTAAATACTCGTCTCGTGTATTGATATAAATTTATAGAGGATGGATTAGTTATATATATATGGGGATGAGTTATATGTATATAAGAATGTTGGTATATGGTGGATTGATGTGATTTTAAATATTCAGGGTGATGGTAATGTATTGTGTATATATATCTATGTGTATGTGGTGTTGTGATGTGTTAATCTACTGGGCGTATGCATACGTGTGGGAATGAAATAATAAATAGTACGGTATATTCATGATGTGCGAGGTAGTGATACAATAAATAATACAGTACAGTTGTGGTGTTCCATCATATGATGTGATGATTTTATATGTTAATTACAGTGATATTTCTTATATGTGATGCATAAAAAGGGTAAGTGGGATGGTGATCATTGTTTATGTGTTAGTAAGTTTAAATAAAAGGTGAGATGCTATGATGATAAAGGGTGATGTTAATATGAAAAGAAAATGTTAATAGCAATAATTTCGGTTGACTTGAGTTGATACCCCAGGATGGACCTGGGAGAGTAGATACCTCCGCATAGACCGGAGAGAGATATGATGCCTCAGGGTAGACCTGAGAGAGAGATGATACCCCAGGGTAGGCCTGGGAGAGTCGATACCTCCGCATAGACCGGAGAGAGATATGATGCCTCAGGGTAGACCTGAGAGGGAGATGATACCCCAGGGTAGGCCTGGGAGAGTAGATACCTCCGCATAGACCGGAGGGAGATATGATACCTCAGGGTAGACCTGAGAGAGAGATGACACCCCAGGGTAGCCCTGGGAGAGTAGATACCTCCGCATAGACCGGAGAGAGATATGATACCTCAGGGTAGACCTGAGAGAGAGATGATACCCCAGGGTAGGCCTGGGAGAGTAGATACCTCCGCATAGACCGGAGAGAGATATGATATCTCAGGATAGACCTGAGAGAGAGATGATACCCCAGGGTAGGCCTAGGAGAGTAGATACCTCCGCATAGACCGGAGAGAGATATGATACCTCAGGGTAGACCTGAGAGAGAGTTGATATCCCAGGATAGACCTGGGAGAGCAGATACCTCCGGATAAACCGGAGAGAGAGTTGATACCTCAGGGTAGACCTGAGAGAGAATTGATACTTCAGGCTAGACCTGAGATACATTGAATATGATATGAAATGTGAATGAAAAAGAGAATAAATTATTTTGTGTAAGATGAAATGAAATAGTGAAGTAAGTGTATTATGAGTTAAGAATAAAGGATAAATAAATAATTACGAGATGAGATTCAGAAAATACGAAAAGTGTATTAATATGGATTCAATGAAGAAATTGTGTTATGATAATGAATACGGGAAGTAGAAAGAATGCATTATGTATCTTCTAAATGAAAGTAAAATACAGTATGATATGAGTGGTTCCACCTTGGAATTGTGTCAAGGAACTACCTGCTCGCCGTTTCTGTGGAAATGGTGGGAACTACCTGCCTTGGCATAATTCACAGGGTGAGTGGACATGATAGTGCTAGTGATTAATGGAAATGAAGAATTAAATAAGTGAAGATGAATAGTGATTGAAGTGAGTTAATAACCAAGCTATCATCTTGAGATGTGATGTGATATTACCCAGACTATGCGTTTGGGGTGTGGTGATTATTACCCAAGCTATCGGCTTTGGGGTGTGATATATTATTGCCCAAACTATGTTTGGGGGTATGGAGTATAAATTGATGCGAATGAAAGTGAAATCAATGATAACTTGAGTTATAAGTGAAGATGAGAGTAAGTTAGTCATCAATTAGATTGAATAATAGCTAAATGATATACCGGGATGAGAATGAGTTATAAAACATATTTTTGATGTAATAAGTACGAGTGTTTAATAAGTGATATGTTAATGATGTGATGAAATGTGAGTAAATTGCAATGGGCAATGATTTGTTATATTTGTGCCATAAGACATGAGTTAATGTGGTATTATAAGAATATATGCATATGTGTTATAGGAAATGAATGAGTGCGGTGTTGTGTAGTATGAGAACGAAGAAGAAAATATTTATGAATGAAAATGAGTATGAAAGAATACGAGTCGTGAGTTCGTAGATGCAAATGTATGGAAAATGAAGTGCGTGGTTAAATAAGTATGAAGAAAAGTGGCGGTGACCGAAAAGTGGCGGTGACCTTATGTGATTAATTGTGAAAATAAAGAAATGATGAGGTGGTGGAAATTATGAAATGATAAGTATTTGTGTTGGAGAATTCAAAATGAAAAGTAATGGATTGTGGATTAATGTGTTGCTTTGTGATTGAGTATAAAGTGAATGAGTTGTGTATATATATATTTATATATATGCAGTCATATATTAATATGATGCATTCAGCGAAGGGAGTGGAGTTATGGATATATAGATGTAGACGGATGCAGACTTGTCGAGTACTTGATACTTAGGTGTATTCTTGATGCTTTAATGCCCAGATTCGAGTTGAATCTTCTTACCTTGGTATTTGTAAGTTTAATTTATTTTTTTGATATAGTTTGATTTATTTATTAGATTAGTGAATTATACTCACTCCAGAAATGGCTAACCCCTTAGTGTTTGGGGGATTAGGGGAGTCCGAGGACTACCCTAGGCCCTACTGTTACAGGTCCTCAGCAGTGCAGAGGTGAGGGATAGATTGGATGGTGCGAAGCTTTTCTTTTTTTAAATTTTCTGTTTAAGTTATTATGTTAAGTGATAAATTTATGATTTAAATTTATTATGGATGTATAAGTATGTAAATGATGAAGATGAGTATAGTGTGGAGTAGTATGGTATGTTTGTGACCCGTACCCATCTCGTTGTGGAGTACCGGGCTCGAGTACCGGGCTCTGTGGTAGGTTTTACAAAGATTTTTCTAATTTTTACCTCGTTTTCATAGAAATTTATAGTTTTTATTTGATATTTGATAATCCGTAATGAGTTTGGCCCCCATAGCATTATATTATATTGCATGTATGTTTCTGCTCATTTTGGCCTGGTGAGCCCGTGAAATGATTGTATGTGTTGTGAGCTACGGAATTTTGAGCAGAATTCCGTAAGCTATCTGTGTTTCGGGGCAAAATTTACAGGGAAAACTCTGTCGAAATTTTTCTTGAAATATATCTTTCTTAGTTTAAGTTTAAAGTGATGTAGAAATTGAAAAAATTGAATTTGGAGTCAAAAAAAAAATTTGGGGCGTTACAATGGGCATATCCCTGTAGGCGTCAACATGAAGGCACCACCCTTTGCACGATTCCACCTACCTTGAGGCATCCTCCATATCTCGATGATATTCAAACGGCATGCTCTTGCTTCGGTGATTTTAGTGCCGGTGAACTAGATAATGCTTTAGGAACATTGAACTGAGAAACACTTGGCTAAGATTTTCCGTTCCCACAAAACTTTCAAAGGTTGTGTTGTGTTAAATACCCCCCTTTCCCCTCATTATCTTACAACTACCTTCACAAACTGATAAATCTCTATCTCGAACTATTTATCTACAATACCGTGCTTCTAGAGTTCCCAAGGATATCATGTCTGTTTCAACAAAAGAATATGCATAACCTTTTTTAGTGTGAACCACTTTTTATCTGTCATCTCCAACTCAAATGTTTCCTTACCCACTACATCACAAATCTCTCAAGTTTCTGTTCTCACACAACGACCTGTTGTAGACTTGTAAGTAGAAAATATCTCCCTCTTGGAGCAAAGATGAGACAAAATGCCCGAATCAAGAAACCAGCCATAATCTACATATAAAGAACTTGAAACAAGAAGACAGTTGAAGTTATCACCTGATTCAGCGGAATTGACTATGTTAGCACATTTCTGATTCAACCACTTGTGACAATCCTTCCTATAATGCCTAATCTCTCTGCAATGGTGGCAACGGACCACACCTTAAGTGCACTATCTCTTTCAATTGAAGTTCCATCCACCGCCAAGCAACCCATAGAAGTACACACTGAATTCTGAGTACTCTTCCAAAGTGCATTCTCCTTCAAGCCTTTGATCACACCGGCTATCAAAAGCTTGGCATATATTTCGTGTAGCATCGTATAAATTGGTAGTGAATATATGAAGTTAAAATCTTTATCCTCTTCGCTTATATCATTTGCGTTTATCACCCTCAGTTTAGATAATACCTTATTGAATTCCACTGTATGATCTTGAAGAGGGCTACCTTTCTTCATTGAGAAACGAAATAGTTTTCTCTTCTAGTATATCTGATCCAGTAACGACGATCCCAAGTAGTCAACTTTGAGTCTCGCACACGACTCGCCGCACTTTTCTCCTCAGTGAAGTTTCACTTGACTTCGTCCGCCAATGACAATCAGACTGATTTTTAAACAAATCTCATCTCACTTCTCCTGTTTCATGTTGGATGGTTTCCCTTTATCTCGTTATAAGGAAAGATGCAATCCCTTTTGAACCGATACATCATACATGGCCACCTTTCTGAGATTAAAGTTGAACTTGTCGTCGAACTACTTGGTCTTTGTAAAACTCTGATCTTCCACCTTCACCAAGGAACTCCAACAACATTTTCTTTGATACCAGTTGTTGTAGAATTAAAATGCAGTGCGCACGCACGAGGATTCAGATCTTTCCTCTAATTTCCCTTTCATACATCATCATATCTTCTTTCATATATGCCTATCAACTCAAATGAAACTACTGCAATTGTGACTGCATCGAAATAGAGTAGCCAAAAAGAAGAAAGTACATATAACCCAACCATGCATTATCGGGTTAATTAGGATCCTCTCCTATATTTTACTTTTTTAACCTTTAGAGCCTCTTAGTCATTTAACCTCAAAATTTCGGTGTTTGTCATATAGGATTAGAAATTTTGTGTATGAGCGTTCAAACCCAAAATTTGGGTTTTGATTTTTAAAAATCGCCGCACGAAAGATAATGTCTCGTCCCAACAAAAAAAATATTTTTTTAAAATTATAAATGTGTCGGACGAGGGATGATTTCCCGTCCTTTGATTTTTTATTTTTTATTTTAAAAAAACAACGAACCGGAAATCATTTCCGGTCCGAGGTTAAAAAAAAAAATCCGTCCACTTCTCAGATTAGTTAGGAGCTTGATTTAATATTAATTAATTCTTAATTTAAACTTAATTAATCTCAAATAATTAGAGCTCAATTAAATCCTAATTTGTACCCCTAATAATTTCTATCGGCTCCATTCCATAGAAATCCCTTAAATCTTTTCCTTTGGAAATTGACGGAGGGGAAATGATTTCCTGTTCGATCAATTTTATTTTAAAAATTGATCATAAATTGATTGGATGGGAAATCTTTTCCTGTCCAATAGATTTATATTTTAAAAAAAAATTGTAGACGAAAGATCATCTTTCGTCCGATGAATGGACGAAAGATGATATTTCGTTAGCCAAATTTTGCAAATTGTTATATCTCTTTCTAAATATAGCCAACGACTAATTAAAACCCAAAATTTGGATAAATAGTTAACGACTTCTGAACAATTTTTGTCAAATTTTGCAAAATTCGAAAATGAAGTTAACGACAACAGATGCTCTCAATAAACCGTCTAAAATAGGTGCTCCTTATTTAATGGTCCGATGGACATATGAATAATGTGCTAGAACCTCCAGTATTAGAGCATCCACTATGGTTGGCTATAAAGCTAAAAAATCCAAATTTTGGCAATTTTGATCCCACTACGGTCTGCTATAAAGCTACTTTATAGCAGACCAATGAACAGTAGTCGGCCATATATAGCAGAGTTGAATAGCATTTGGAAATTATAGAAGACGGGAAATGATCCTTCGTCTATGGAATAGACGGTAGAAGATCTTCCGTCTATACAATTTTGACCGGTCAAAATTGTATAGACGGAAGAAGATCCTCCGTCTTTATACTTATTTAATTATTTTTAAAAAAAATTGAAAGAGACGGAAGAAGATCCTCCGGCCATTTCAATTTTTTTTTTTCCCTTTTTTTTTCGTCATTTTCTTTTTTCGTCCTTTTCCTAAAAGACAAAAAAAAAAAAAAAAAAAAAAAAAATCAAAAAATCCCAAACGGAACTTGATCATCCGGCTGAGGCTTCAAAATGCATTTTTAGAAAAATTAAAAAAACCAGACGGAAGATCTTCTTCCGGCTGGGTTTTTTTCTGAAGAAAAAAATTAAAATGGAGATCAGACGGAGGATCATCTTCCGTCTATATATTTTAATATTTTTTTTTTGCAAATTATAGCTTTCACCGTAGTGGGGGAACAGCATCTTGGCTAAAAGCAAATTTGCATATACTCAAAATATAGGTCGAACCATAGTGGATGCTCTAATACAACACATAAACACCATTTTCTGAGCTAAACCTTCAAACTAGAATTTCACCAGCAATATTTTTCAAACAGAAAGCAGTACACACAATTGCCTTTCAGGCAAGTATCGCATCCCAAACTACACTATGAAGTTTGTATACTGCTTGCCAAACTATAAGAGAGTTCACCAAAGCCATTAATTAACAAGAGTGAGCACCAAAGCCAAACTAATACTAGTATACTGCTTGGCCATCCCCACCCTCTCCACTACATCTGCCTTCACCCACCCCTCCACCTCCTCCATCCCGTCCGTGCACGTCTCCTCATTCGTCAGTGCTGCACTCATCCATGTCTGTACGTTTGACACCATCCATGCCACCCGAGGCCCTTCCATCCCCCCTCCATCCAACTTCCCTATCTCGGAGGCCGACTGCCACGTCTGGTCAGCTGCATCATTGAGCGTGCTGACGCAGTCTTGGAGCGCAGAAGCAGTGCGAGGGGTAGTGGAGTTGGTGGTGGTGTTGAGGTAGGAGGAGACACTGTCGGCGGCAGAGTGGATTTGGGAGGTGGCGAGCTTGGCAGAGGTACCGGCAAGGCGCACGGGGTCTTGTTGGATGGAGGAGGCGTAGCGGGAGAGGGAGGAGACGCATAGGGAGGGGTAGGGGGTGGATTGGCACCGGGCTTTGATGAAATCGGTGCTAGAGTTTGTTAAGGTGGGTGGTGGTGCTGGGAGGGAGGAGGAAGATGAGGGTTTGGTGATGAGGGTGATAAAGATGAGGAAGAATAGGAAGGAGAAGGAATTTGGTGCCATTTTTATGTTAGTTGAGAACGTTTGGAATTTTGGAGTCTGGAGTGGCTTGGGTTGGGTGGGGGGTTTATATATGGGTCGGTGGGGGAAAAAATATAAGAATGCCACTGAAAATTTTAATGAAATTTAATAGGGAAAGTTATTTTTTAAGCAAATCTTTTTTTCCTTTTCTTTATAACTCTTAGGTGAAAGGATCCGTGGTCGTTGACCATTCCTTGCAAAATTTGTTAAATTTGGATAAAAATCGAGTTGTATTTGTTGGCTAAATACCCAAATTTTGGCTTTTAAGGGAAACAGTGATCGACTGTATTTGAAAGAAGATATAGGAATTTGAAAAATATAGCCAACGAATGATGATTTATCGTCCGTTCATTTAAATAAAAAAAATCCGGAAAAATCATCTTTCGTCTCTTCCTTTTTATATAAATATATTAGACGGAAAATGATTTCCCGTCCGATCATTTTTTATAAAAAGTAATCGATCACACGGAAAATCATTCTTTCCAAATTTAAAGAGGAAATTCTATAGAATTATGCCTATAGAATTATTATGCATACATATTATGATTTAGTTAATATTTTATTAAGATTTAAAATTAAAATAAGATTTAATTAGGATTAAACTAATTATTAATTTAGATTTAATTAGTGGAAACAACTCTCGAACGGGAAATGATTCCCTGTCCGTGCGCAAACTTTTTTTTCTTTAAATCCTGAAACAACACGTCTTTTGTTTTTTTTTTTCACCATAATTTTTCTCATCATGTTTTTTCCAAAATAATACCAAACATGCCACACTAAGAAAGAAAATGAAATTATAAAAAGCATTAATAATTGATATCATGTGTGTTACTCTACCAAGAAATACCCAAATTATTCTCAAAAATCGCATTTATACTTTTTGCTTAAGTAAAACTCTAATTAAATCTAAATTAATAATCAGACTAAAGAATAGGACGAAAGATCATCTTTCGTCGCTTCTTTTTTTTAATAAATATATTGAACGGGCGATCATTTTTTTAATATAAAATTCGATCAGATGGGAAATTATTCTTTCCAAAGTTTGAAGAGGAAGTTCTATGGAATTATGCCTATGGAATTATTATGCGTACAAATTAGGATATAATTAATATTTAATTAAGGTTTAATTAGAATTAAATTAATGATTAATTTAGATTTAATCAGTGGAAACAACTCTCGGACGGTAAATGAATCCTCGGCCGTGAGCAAATATTTTTTTTAAAAATGTTGAAACCACCCATCTCTTGGTTTTTTTTAAATCAACAGACGGAAAATCATTCATCGTCCGACACATTTTAATATATATATATATTGTGACGCAGTGGCGAAGCCAGAATTTTCATCCACCCTGAGCGAAATTATAAGAACTAAAAATTTATAAAAGTCTTTAAACATCTACAACCATATTATAAAAGTACTTAAACAAACTGTTAGATACCAAAGTAATTAAAAGTCAATACTATATCAAAGTTCTACTACTTGTTAAAACTCTATCCAAGTACAACAATATCAGATAAACTATAGATACCAAAGAGGCAGAGATCTACCACTTGTCAGACACATGTTAAAAAGATTAACAACAAAGAAGATTCATGTTGTACTCAAAACAGGATGATATCAAATGAAGCAAATTAAAATTCAAAAAATTAAAAAATAAAAATTCAAGCATTTTTTTCATGTTTTGCGGGGAAGGTTACCCACTTTATGTTTCAAGAATCTTCAACTCAAATTTCGCGTCTTGCTCCAACTTCTTCCCTTGGGCATTGAATCAACCAAACTCTGTACAGCAAGTTTTCTCCTTTAGCCCCCCAATTACAAGCTCCTCATTTGCATATCGAAGAAAGGAAATTGTTTTCAAATTTCGAAGCTATAAAAAATAAATTATAAATAATCACAGTTAATTCAATTTATTAAATTTTGAATAAATCAATAAGATAAATCGAAATGTACTAAAAATATACCATCAAAATACAAATTCAAGAAATTGAGCTTCAGAAATTGGGATTTGCGACTTTGGAACTAGGGTTTCAGATGAGAGACTTGGAGTAGTCAGGTTGAGAAAGATTGAGAAGATGATAAAAAGTTTGGAATTTGGGGTTTGAATCGAGAATGGGATCTAGTGTTTGCGATTCGGCGAAGAATGAGATATTCGGAGGAGAACGGGTGTCGGCGTTGGTGCATCGCAATTGGGAGGTAGACAAACAGAAGAACCCTTGAAGTTTTGGAGGTTTGGAAAATGGAATTGAGGGCTTGGATAATTGGATTGGGAGCTAGGGTTTCGGAGGTGCACGAAAAGTAAGAACCGAAGAAAGAAGAGGAGCGAGGAAGAAGAGGAGCGGGAGGTGTTAATTGGTTCGCTGGGTCTTGGGCCGAAAGAGGAGCGGGGATGTTTCTTGCCCCAGTTCAGGGAGACCAAGGGCCTCCATTTAAAAAAATTGAATTGGGCCTACATAGAGGGCTGGAAAATGTGGGAGTGACGGCTTACCCTGGGCCATTACTGTCTCTGCCTCTATTGTGACGAGATCATCTATCATCCGTCGATTTTTTAAAATCAAAACTCAAATTTTGAGTTAAAATGACTACAGCCCAAACCGAAATTTTGAGATTGAACAACTACAGATGCTCTGATAAAGTATATTTGGAAACAGAAAACTTTTGTGATTATAAATAAGAGGAGAACTTTGGGTAAAAGTACCTTATTAAATTGGTCTTTTTTCTTAGTACTCATGGAAGTATAAATATGGATACGGGACATGGAACTTTTTTTAAATTAGAAATAGAGATAAATGTAATTGAAATATGAGACCTATTACGGATTATGTAGCATTGCATATAAAAATAGGCATAAATGTAATTAAAATCACCTAAATAAACAAGTTAGAGCTACATAATCATAATATGAGACCTATTATCCGTTGCAAATTAGTAATATTCTCGAGTCCATTACAATAGTCTCTAAAAAAAATAAGGATAAAATGTATAAGAAATGTGAAAATAAGTGTTTGAATCGTTAATTCGGTGTTGACAAAATGTGCAAGAACTATTTTAGATGTGTCCAATGTATACGCTTATACTAATATAAATTCGAAGAAATGTATGAAAAATGTATGATGTGTGCTAAAAGAGTGTTCATGAAGTGTAGGTGTCTAATACGTATATTGGACATGAACACAGATCCATAATACTAGCATCCAAGCTACATTGATATTTATAATGTACTACTATTAGCCAAATGTATTGTTTTTAGTTAAAATGTTTTATTCATTTGGCAAAGTATACTATTTGGTTTCCTTTTCATTAAAACAATGGGGGGTTTTAACACATATAGCTTTAACAAATATGCTAATATCACATATGCCTTTCATAAATATATATTTTCATATATGCCTCTAACAATTTGGATCTTATTTTATATTTACCCCCAATTTAAGGTATCGATAACTAAACCATGAATTAAATCTCTTACAAGATGATTAAAAATCAAATTGAAAAATCCAACTGAGTAATCAAATGAGAAAGAGTTTAAAATTTTTAGAGAGAACTAAGAAATAAACCATAAATCTTATGATCTATTAATAGAACACAAGATTGATATTTATAACGATGGACTATAAGTTTGCTTATTTTAAAAAAAAATATAAGAAATTTTGAGAAGAGTTGATGAATTTTATTTGGATTAACAGTCATTTGTGTTTACAATGAAGAAGAGATAATGTTTAAACGGTAGAGACAATATTGTTAAGTTATTTTCGATCAATTACGTTAATTTTTTTTTTGAAATTATCGACTATTTTTTATTTTTTATTTTTTTTAACTATGAGTGGAAACTTTGTGATGAGGCACGTATTGTTAAAGACAATATGAAAATAAATAGTATGAGCTATTTCTAATATATAGTATGAACTAATGAAAGTTGAAGATGAGAATTGATGCAGTTTGTTTTTGGGGTGTGGCTGCAACAGGTGTGAGTTCTCTCAATTTATAAAGTGAAAGTTGCGGTAGTGGCTATACGTCCGACCCACAGCTGAGGGAGCGGCTCGGGAGTAGCAGGAGTGAGTTGGAGGACGGATGCTCGGCTCGGATCTAGAAGCTCGGCTCGAATCTGGGAGGCTCGGCTCGGTCTTGTGTACCTGCACTCTGCCTAGAAACACCGGGAGAGATCCCGGTGACAGGGCCTCCGACGATCTAGTCGGTTACTAAGAGCAATAGTATCTAAAGTTTTAGAGGGGAAAGATTAATTACCTTTGAAGGATGGAGAGGGCCTGGTATTTATATGCAGTGCAAACGGGTCTGGGACCTGAGCGGGCCGGTCGCACCTGTTGGCCTGTGGGCCTGAGGCGGTAACGGCCCATTTGACTTCTGTTGACTCGATGATCAGGAGAGAGCGGGTTTTAAGGGGATTAGGTGGCCCAGGAGGGGCCACGTCATCTGACCCACATCAGAAGCCCCCCACTCCTAGAGGGCTGGGTAACCCGACCGTGTAGGAGTGGTTTTGCCACCGTAGGAAGAGCGGAGTGGTGCATACGGCGAAGAATGGGGTCCGTATCTTCCTGGAGGGCCAGCGGGGAAGGATGAAGGGGATCCCCTTTTGGAGTCATGAGGGGCGTCGAGTGCCGAGGAGTATGAGCTTGCTTAATCGAGCGTCTAGGGTCGGGAGACGAGCCCCCTCACTTGTTGGAAAAGCTAGGGAACGTCAAGTGCCGAAGAATATGAGCTCGCTTAGCCGAGCATCTAGGGTCGGGAGATGAGCCCCCTCACTTATTGGAAAAGCTAGGGGACGTCGAGATCTGAAGAGTAGGAGCTCACTTAGCCGAGCATTGAGGGTTGGAAGGCGAGCCCCCTCACTTGTTGGAAAAGCAGGGGGACGTCGAGGTCCGAAGAGCAGGAGCTCGCTTAGCCGAACATCGAGGGCCGTTTGACGAGCCCCCTCACTTGTTGTAAAAGCAAGGGGACGTCGAAGTCCGAAGAGCAGAAGCTCGCTTAGCTGAGCATCGAGGACCGGTTGACGAGCCCCCTCACTTGTTGGAAAATCAGGGGGAGGTCGATATTTGGAGAGCAGGAGCTCGCTTAGCCGAGCATCGAGGGCCGGTTGACAAGCCCCCTCACTTGATGGAAAAGTAGGGGACGTCGCCGTGAAGCTTTTTGTGGCTCACGGTGACATCTGAGTGCCGAGCCTCAAGCTTATAGGAGAAGCTTTTGTGGCTCGTGGTGCCATCCGAGCGCCGAGCCTCAAGCCTGTAGAGAAAGCTTTTGTGGCTCGCAGTGCCATCCGAGTGCCGAGCCTCGTGCTTGTAGGGAAAGCTTTTGTGGCTTGTAGTTCCATCCGAGCGTCGAGCCCCCAAAACATGTTGGAAAAGTTTGGTGGCTTGGTGGTGACATCCGAGCACCGAGCCACGAGTTGTAAGAGAAGCTTTTGTGGTTCGCGATGCCATCCAAGCGCCGAGCCTCAAACTTGTAGGAGGAGCTTTTCTGTACCAAAAACTAGTGTATGTACTAATATCGGTTCTCCTCATTCTCGTGCATCATCTAGAACGTAACCACCCTCATGAACCGCCCCGCAAACCTAACAGCACACCAACAACAATATAATCAAACAAAATTCTGTAATCATATGCACGTATGCAGAAAATATATATGCATATAGAAGTATTGTACAATCCGGGGTAATACACCTTCAAAAGGTGGGTTAACCTTATAGGTGACCTTTATCATTTGGCTTTTTCCTAATATACTCACACTCTTTCCTTGCTCTCTCTCTGATATGGGATAAATCCACGCCCCCAAGTTCACAGCCACCTTCCATTCATGCATTCCATCATTTAATGCACATATATATTCATAATCCCCATAGACCATGCTGTAGGTTCATAATTAATTCAATTATTCCATGGCCCTATAGACATCCTATAGGCCAACAACCAATTCTCATCTTACATATATACTAGGTATGCCCATGGGCACGTGCCTACGACACGTATCGGAACTTCATATAAATTTATTTGGAGTTATTTAGTTGTGTGAACTGCATATAAATTTATACATTATACATGCTAAGATCAAAAGTCATTCACTATACCTCTTTAACAAATATTCGTTAAATTGTTTCAGTTTTTTCATTATTTCATCTTTATTGCCCTTAAAATTTTCAATATTGACTTATCCAATTCTCCAAAAACCTTGCTATTTTTCAAGAAATGTGAACACATCCATTAAAAATATGGACCATGCCAGAAAAAAATTCTGAGTATAAACAAATACAATCATCTTCTCTATACAGCCCTCTTTGAAAATTTTATTGTATCCTAATTGTTTTCTAATACAATCACCTTTAAATTGTTTCTTACGGCACATTATCGCAAAGAATGATTAATTAATTAAGTCGTTTAGTAAAAATTTCGACACTCTCCTCTAAAATTTTACAGGCAATTAATATTAATCATCTCCTAAAATTTTCATATTAGCCAAGATAAAAAATAAAAAACCATAGATTTTGTTTGAAAACGTAACAGATTTTTAGGAATTATCGTAAAAATTTCGACAGAATCTCCCCTTAAATATTAGCCCTTTTAGAGCAATTCCTTACGGAATTCTCCTCACAATTAAAAAATTTACATCACATGTAGTCAATATGAATCCTCCCCAGGCCAATCCAAGCAACATCACACAGGCATCATATACATAGGGCTCTGTAGGAAAAAATCTTCATATGACTAAAGATACAAAATAAAAATCAAGATATCGTTTAAAAACATAATAGATTTTAAAAAAATTAGTAAAAATTTCGACAGAATGCCCCCTAAAATATTAGCCCTTTTACAGCAATTCCTTACGAAATTCTGCTAACAATTAAAAATATAACATCACAGGCAATAAATATCAATCCTCTCCAGGCCAAACCAAGCAACATCACACAGGCATCATATATATAAGGCTCTGGGGGGGAAAATCATAACATAATACAAGATACAAAATAAAAACTAAAATTTTGTTTCAAAATGTAATGGATTTTTAGAAAAACAATTGAAAAACCTTTAAAAAACCAAACACAGAACCCAATACTCCACAACTTTGCGGGTACGGGTATTAACATAACTATATTATATCATCATTATATACAAATACTTACATAATCTCCCAAAATGCTAAATATTACAACTATTACATCCTTCACAAAAAATATACATCAACCAATCGAATGACCAAAAAAATTTACAGTGTTGTAGAAAAACACAATGCTTCAAGTCTTCAAAAATAGGAACAAACAGTGTACCTAAAAAAACAATAAGAGTTTTGAAACTAATAGTAAGAGTTTACAATAATCAATCAAAACAATGATAGTTTTAAAACTAACTAACAACAAACAACAAACAATAACTAACAATAAACAACAGACAAACCCTTTACATGAAATAATACAAAATGAGTCAACTTTATGGAACCTTCTTCGAAAAAAGGTAAAAAACACATTCGGTTAGCTCTATTAAGGGTATCTTCACTTTTTTCTTTTTGTTCTCTTTCCCTTTTTTACAATATTGAGAGGTAAGATGTTTGAACTAAAGATACTGGTGTCTTGTGAGTAGAAAGATCTGTGTTTGCCTTGAAGATGAAATAATTGACTTGTTTCTAGTTATACTAAACAATTGAAAGAAAAAAAAACTTCAACAACCAAGCCCTTTCCACTGCCATGTTCAACTCCATCTCATTTAGCTCTGTTAAATGCTGTCTCTCCAACTCTACTTTAAGCCTACGCCATGCATTAATCTCAGCGGCCATTTCAACCGTATTGCTAGAATTTGAATTCATCTCATACTTTATGTGCTTTGATTTTTCTGCATTTTCATATGATGTATCGTTGATGAAGACGTGCCGTAGGCACGTGTCCATGGGAAAACCTAGTTTTCATATAGTTTTTACATGAAAGGAAAATAATAATGATTTATTTGTTGAGTTTAAATGTGTTTCTCTCGCTTTCTTAATCTTGTAAGTATTCATTGTCTTGTGGGCTCTACTTGCTCATTCATTGTCTTGTGAGCTCTACTCTTTCTCTTGAGTATATTTTGAGTCTACAAAACTTGAGGATGATTAGCACGGCTGCCTTAGGATAATAATAAGTGGATTGTACATTAAAATTGACTCTTCAGATCATATAATTTTGCAATTTAATTTTGTAAAAACTATTTAACAAAACGTTATACCATTTTATATTGTTTATGAACCTGCATTTAAGCTAGTCCTAATAGAAGGAAACCACAAGTATGAACACCTGCGAGCTAAGGAAGCACGGAGTCACGGACATGCCATAATGCGACATGATACGTCGACATAGGAACTCTTTTGAAAACTACACTGGAACAGCCAGTGTAATGTTGGATATGTGTGACTGACACGTATCAAACATATGGCCTCCATAGAATTGTCAACGCTTCATAGCATGCGATGCACAAACACTCTATTTTGAAATTCGTAGAGGACACACATCGGACACAACTAATGCTATTGTACTGTTGCCTCTTCTGAGTAGTACTTCAGGGTTTGACAAATGTCAGTATTTTGTTCTGGCGCGCAGTGTCTCTCCTTATTATGTAAATGCTCGTGCTATAATAAAATGTCAATGCTATAAAATAGATTTTAAAAATTTTGTATATGCAATACAACCTTTAATGTGCTATCCATGCTTCTTGGAAGAAGAACCAGACCATCGGTGGAGAACTTGAGTCCAGTGATATCATCAGTGTGTCCCTTACCTGCATATATATCTGTTCTGCTTCCCCATCCAGGCTTGATGCTCCATAACTGTACAACATGAATGAACTTCTCCATAAGACAAATGTTAAGGCATAATCTACAGTCCTATATAGACCCATTGGCAATACCACCAACAATTCGTTTGCCTTCATGATCCCATGCACATGCAGTAACTGGTATTCTCGCTGGTCTACAAAGTTTAGGTTTTATTACCTATCAATTGAAAAGTGTATGAGATATTTTGTCATTTTTTCTATTCACATAATCAAAGCAAATAACAACATTGTGAAGATGTCAATCAACTAACAAACAAACTTGTTTTTGACTTTTGAATTCATTCACATCCCATATACGCAATGATCCATCTTCTGAAGATGTTACGATAGTTTTTTTTTAAAAATTTTGGATTCCACTCTCTGCCAGTCAATCCAGATATGTGTCCCTTTGTATTTTCAAGTCACGAATATACATGTCTCCCTTTATGAACTCTCCTAAGGTCAGGCCATCACGATCATAAATTTGAAAGCGATATATGATCGCTAGTCAGTAATGTCTATATTTTCAAAGTTCAGTTAATTTTTCAAAAGAATGAGATCTTAGAATATGAAAACACCTTAGCTTGTGCAGAACCCGTTATGCATAGAAATCGGTCAACTGTTGGGCTCCAGCTTAAGCTCTGGACCTGATGCCCTTCAAACGGTTCCAACTATCTGAAGGATTGCATCTTGGATGACATACCTTGAAAGTCATACATCTGGACAGTGTCATCGTAACTGCCAGATAGGACTCGTGACCCAGAGTGGCCAACTGCAAGGGCTGAGACAACCTACACGAAATGACAGTAAATAACCGTATGCATCCTCTTAGTAATACGAAGAGTTTAAGGTGAAACATACATTTGAGTAACCACCAGAGAACAATTCAAAAGAGAAATCTGCCCTTTGATTGATTAGTTGAAGCTTCAGAGTTCCTTTCCCTGTTTTATTATACCTAGCAAATTGGTAATTCGCAAAAAGTGGAATACACTTTCCTCATTTCTCGTAGAAGTGCATCGGTCATTAAGAAAATCACAACAAAGTTAATGATTGTGCAATTCATATCTTTACATGTTTCTTAGATCTTTACACTTAAAATATTAAATATGACCTTAAGACATCCACTTGAAATAATAAATTTGCATGAATTGCATTCATACCCAATGTTTAAAGTGAAATATTAAACTAAGCTCATTAAAATTTCAAATTGCCAAAAATAATTTGCCCGTGGGCACGTGCCTAATGTATTATTGATTTATTTTGGTCCAACTTTTAAGAATATTAATGAGGTTTTAGAATAATCTATAGTTCATTTCCGGAAGACAAATTTAAATTTACTGAAAATTGCTACATAAGTTCATGATGAAAGTTCAATCTCTTCAACAAATGCAATGTATATTAAAACTTGCTTTGATTACCTTAAGGGACCATTCTTCAAATTCATGCCAAAGGATATTTTCAAGGTTGGTATCTGCGATGCACTACACCAGTAGAAGGAAAATAGATTTACTTTGCACAGAGATTTACTTTATTTCTAAATACATCAGGTTGCTAAACTTACACTGAGAAGAGTCTCACCCTGTAGGCCATTGGGAGAGGGAAAGACCTCCTTATCTAAAGAAAATACTTTACTGACAACCTGCTTTTAAACAATAGAATACTTAATAAAAGGAGATGAATAATTACATTGCACAAAACATTTGTTGCGGATTTAGTACCTCTGTAGTATTTCTCACTTTCTTTTCAGATATTTTCAGATATACTATCAGATTCTACAGGTACACAAAGAAACTAAGTCATTTATCTAGCAGTCGTTGAAGAAACAAAAATTTAATTTGAAGAAAGAGAACAAATTGGATATATAAAATCGCATAAAATCTTCTTTTGAGGGGAAACAACATAAAATCTCTATGAACCATTATGATATGAATCCAAACAACATAAAAATTAGTGCAGTATAGCCGGAGCATAGACGATTTGAAACCACCCCTCTATGGAACCAAAGTATCATTCACTTTTTGTTGTTAATATCTGAAGTCCATATACAATTTTTAGAAACAAATCAGGGTTGTCTCATTCTTATATTATGTTATATCAGTACTAGAAATTCAGTACATTCTTGTGGAATAGTCTCTAGTTACTTTTATTAGAGCTGTTGTATGTATTTCCGTGTCATTCGATGGCATTTGGGTAAACTTATTAAAATTAGTTGGCTCTGTTCCCACTCTCAGGCTTTTCCCACCTTCGGCTATTCAGTGTTCCTATATTAGCCATGAAATTCAAAAGAAAAACACCTGACAGCTTTCAGCATTCAAGCCTCTTAATTGCTTATCAGGATAGTTATCCTGCTAGTGTCTCCGGATAGTTTCAATCCTAGCTGGTGGCAAAAGAACATCTTAATAACTGATCTTTATCCCTGATGCTCAAACTCCAAACATCAGTTTAACTTTTAGTAGACAATCAAACTTCTCAATTGTAATCCATTACCTCTTTTATACTATTATCTTAACACATTTGTGGGATACTTGGTAATGTTACATCCAATCTCAGCTCTCTGATTTTGTCTAATGCAAATCTCCATATGATTTTGCCTCTAAAAATTTCAAGGGTATATTCATCATTCTTTCCCCCTAAAATTAAACCCTTTTTTACTGCCTTTCATTTGAAGGATTAATTGGGTTAAGAAGAAAAAAAGGATTGCGAACTTTGGGCACAAAACAGGAAATTTTGATCATATATTCAAATATTAATTGAGAATTGGTGTGAAGAGGAAAAAAAGGGAAATTTGAAAGCATACCTGAGATGGTGAAATTGGTGAAGGTGAGGGGTTCGGTGGTTGGATGGGGTCGCAGTGGAGCGACGTCGGGGTTGGCGCTGGAGGTTGGGAGGGCACTGAAGGTTGGTTGGATGGGGTCAGGGTTGCCGCTGGATGGGGTCGCGAACAGGGAGGGATGAGAGCGCAAGGGAGGAGTAGGGGGTTGGAGACTGAAGGTTGGGGGGCACTGAAGAGGCGCCGGAGGTGGGGGGGCGCTGAAGAGGAGCCGGAGGTGGTTGCGAAGAGAGAAAGAGAGCGGTAAGAGAGAGGAAGACAATGAAAGAGAGAGACAGATGAGAGAGACAGAGTGAGAAAGAGAGAGAGTAGGGGGGGTATTTTAGGAAAAATAGAGAGAGTGTGTGTGTGTGGATTTTGAAATTTTTGAGTTTGAAATTTTGGGCGGAAAAATATGTTTTGTGATATTAGATCTGGGCCATTGATTTTGGGGGAGATTGAATGAGAGCCACTTGATAGCTTTCTTTGTAATTCATTATATATATATATATATATATATATATATATATATATATATATATATATATATATATATATATATATTATCCCAATATAATATTATATATATATGCTTAAGTACGGGGTGTTACAGCTGCTGTCGGCCATCGCAGCGCACCGCCGCCCACCGTCAAAATCGAGCCAAGCCCCAGTCACTGCTGTGGCTGATCCCGTATTGGCTGTTGGATTGATCGTTGTTTGTTGTGTAGGCCACTATCGCTGTTTGCTGTTCAGTGGTGGATCTGCTGGTTGCTGTTTTGTGTCTACTTTTTCTATTTGTTGTGTATTTGCAGAGTTGTTGTGTGTTTTTTGCACAGGTTTGCACACGCTTTTGTGCGTGCAATGTACGTGAGTTGCACGTGTCGCCGTCGGGATCCTAATCATGTTATTCTTTTCACTACCGGATAATCGTCTAAAGTCAAGTCACTTCCCTCTTGAATTGCCTATTGTGTCAAATTCATGTTTTTATTGAAACTCTGCACGTAGATCCTAATTGCTTATCGTATTGTTATATCGTTTATCTTCCGTTGAGTATACTGAGGGTTTACAAATGTTAACTCAAGATATTCTTGACTTCGTGCCATTATTGACTCTAAAATATCGAATCTTTCATGCATCCATACAGTATTGATAATAGAAGTTAATCATACATGACACCGCACAAATAAAACTATTGTAGAATTGATTTTTAGGTTGTTGTGCTTGAATGAGTGATTGATGTTTTGTTTAAAGTTAAACTAGTCTATGGATGTATTCTTGATTGTGCTTACCATGTTATTGTGTTTACATTGCTAGATCTAAGATTTGTTAACTATTGAGTTGAAGTTCATAATGTTTAGATCGCTTATATTTCATGAAATATGATGAACCCTGATTTTTACTGTTTGCCTAAAATTTGTGAGACCTTTTTGACCCAGAATTTGACATAAAAAATTATAGCTTTCTAAACGAAAATTGTAGCCCTATGTTTCTAGTTTCCAGAACATCTAAAATATTTGAATTTGGAGTTTTATAGCTAGAGTTATGGTGTTTTTACTACTGCTTTCTTTTTACTTCCAGAATTCGTGATTCATGTGTTCTTCATGTTTAAGTGAATGAAAAGCTAAGTTAATGTTAGAATGTTGCCTTAATAAATTTCAAATTATTAGTTAACATGATTAGGAACTTAATGGATATTTTTGATGAATTTAAAATTGGGCTTTTACTGATTTTACAAATATAACAACTTAATCTGGATTTTCAGTCAGAACGTGTAATCTATAAAGAACGATGTAATTAACCTATCTATTGTTATCGAATTTTGTATTTTAAATATGTGTTGGAACCGAGCAGGAGTCTACTTTCTAGAACTTCTGACGGATCTCGTTTTGGATTTCTATAGCAGTAGAAAACTTGATTTTGGTAAAGTAACCTATTGCTGGTCAGAATTGTGTTTCCATATATTCTAAATATAATTGTATATATATCATTATATTTAATGGATTAAAGTGTACAAATTGCATTGCATGATATCAATATACTATTGTCACCATTCTAATTATATCATTCTAATTGATCGTCCTGTTGTTAATTCTATTGATACCATCGTTTATCAAATGTCTGTAAATTGCATAATGTATTGGTTGCATCGATAGAATGCTTAACAAGCGGGGGTTTAACGGTGACATAAGTATTAGAAAATGTAGAGACTGTACTCGGAGGAGGGGCCCGTGTTACCGGCTAGTGTTTTATCGATTGATTGTGGCTTACGATGGTAACCCAATCTATCGTGTTTCATATCGTTGCCGAATTATCGTATCATGATTATTGAATAGTGATTAACGTTGCCGAGTATATAATCTATAGAGTACACCACTTAGGTCTAAATGACATTGATTATATGCATCGAACCTGTGGTATTGAACGCACTAGTACGTGCATTAGTTAGGCTAAAAATTAATAGACTTAAGGATTGACACAATATTAACACTGCATATTGAACATCCTCATTGCTATTGATATTGAACATTGTTATTGATATTGACATCGACCATTGAGTATTGATATCGAGTATTGAATATACCATCGCATTGTTACCATTGATATTGATTATTGCTATCGTCCATTGTTATTGATTCCTATTGTTTTATAGAATTCATTGTTATACCGTATTTTCATTCTACATTGTTTTCTCTACTTGCTGTCTATGAATTACTCTAAGGACAATTTTCTTCTCTTTTTAAATGAGGTATTCACAGGTGATCAATGAGAGTTACCTGGACAACTTGGAGAACAGTCTTCCTGAGGATTTGTTGCTTTCTAAATTGATCGTTATTTTATTGGACTTCTTGTATTGAGTTTTATTCAACATTGTATTGTGGGTTTTTGACCCGGAGATTGTTATTTTGTTTCCATACGTTGGATTATTGTATTTGGTTATTGATGTGAATTATTTGCAACTATACAAAATCGCAACAAGTAGTATAGCTAAGTGAAAAAGAGTGTTGAACCCACAAGGACTAATTATTTTATCGAGTACCAAAATTACTAAATTAACCACTATTTGGAAGATTGAAAAGATGATAAAAAATAGCAACTAAATTTAATTAATCCAAATGAAAGAAACGAACTAATTAAAAGGAACGGAATCCGAAATTTAGTTGTTTGTTAGTGGCAAAAAAAATTCTAGGGCTTTCATTCCACCTATTTAATCCCACAAAATTTATAACTTTATGTGAATAAAAATATTATTTTTCCAAGTTGTAGACCAAAATTCCCTAAGTATTTAATGCTTTCTCCCGAACGACACCAAAAATTTCTCCAACTAACAGTTTTTCATATCTCTATGCAAATTTAATTATTGAAGACTCATTAAGTTCTATGGATTTCTTTTAGTCACACCAATCATGGTAAATCATCTCTAATTTCGTTCAATCAATGGTATTTAATTCTATAATTCAAAATCACAAATTACCTCTCGGTTTCTCCATAATTCAATAAATCATACAAAAGTTGGGCAAACAATTCTAGCATTAAGAACAAAAATCAAATACACAACCATGGAAAAATAGAAAAATAATATGGAATTAAAATTTTGTTCTCAAAATAGGCTACATCAAAACCATAGAAAAACAAAATTAGTTCATAATAAAATTACAGCTAACAAACAAGTTCTTTTTCTCCTCCTTTTCTCTTTCTGGCCTTCGTCTCGTTTTCCGCGCCCCAGCACACAGAGCTGCCCTCTTCCTCGGGTCTCTGTCCTCTCTCTATTTTTGTTTTTTTTTTTGTTTTTTTTTGTTTTCCTCGTTTTCGCCCAGTCGCCACACACCCAGAGCCTACCTATCGCCTCCTTCACTTCTTCATATATGTTTGGTTATATATAAGGGTAGTAGGTAGGTAATTATAATTAGGGTTAGTTTAATTTTTATTCGGTAATTAATTAATTAATTAAAAAATTTATAGACTAGAATTAATCTATTAAATTTTAAACTAATTAATTTACTAACCCTAATTTAAATTCACTCAATTTTTAATACAAAATTTTATTCCATCCCTTAATTGATCGAAATAGTTTTTACTAGCTCCTTCATGGGCCAATTCGTAAAAACTTGTATTTGGGTGCTTGAATTTTAAAATCTTCATCCTTATTTTCGTCCATAATTTCACGCAAAATGACCACCTTATGCATTTATCCATCTCATTCCTACAAAAATAAACAAACAAATAATATTGAGTAGAAATAAGATAAATTTCAAAGAAATAAACGAGAACTCGCAATTTAAATGCATTAAAGAGTACTAAAAAATTATATAAAAATTTTACTCATCAAATACCCCAAAACTTAAGATTTTGCTTGTCCTCGAGCAAATAGAAAAACCATGAATAAAGGAATAATAATCAATAATAGGCTCAAATCATCACACTAAGAGATCTTATCATTTAAGCATCAAAATTTTAACTTAAAATATAAACAATAGCAAATAAAGTAAAACCATGCATATTTACTTTCTCCAGTACAATTATTCATCATAATTCCAAACTCAATCATATTTGTCATACAATTAATATAATTATATCATGCAACATCTCTAACTGTGATTTACCCCTTCTCACTACTACAATCCGAGCAGCAAACTAGAGTTTTTTTCTCTCTCTTTAAGTATTCACTTGCCTTTTGAGCGAATGCAATCATTTGTGATGAATTCACCCGGTAACTCAACAAGTCACAAACTTAAAGTGGTTTTGCATACTCATATTTCAAGTTGCCGTTTGACATAAAGTAAACATTGGTGATGAATACCCCTAGTTACTAAGCAACTCAAAACATTGGAGTAGATAAAAATTTATTCATATAATTTATTTTTTCACTCTATTTACTTAAACTCTGTTTAGGACTAGATCAAAGGGGATAATCATAAGAAAAAACAACACAATTTTCTTTTATGTATAATCACATGACTCACACAATTTTGTAAGGAATTTTGAAATTCAATAATCCTAAATTAAATAAGTATGTTTAATCTTACTTTATAAGCAATTGTCTATCCTAAACAAAAATTTTCAATGCTTTAGCACAATAAATAACTCAAAAGTGTAATAGTAAGCCTAATTGACATGCTTTGTTTCATTTTTTCTTTTAAAAAATATACAATATATATATATATATATATATATATATATATATATATATATATATATATACTAGATTTTCCCGTGGGCACGTGCCTACGGCACGTTTTCGGAACGATACAAAATACAAAAAGTTCTGTAAACAGTAAAACAATAATTATATAACTCAAGTTTGAATAGTATAACAATAATTAGTTGTAAATAAAAGTCCATGTTTCTATTAGTATATGCTGAAAAATAATTATAAATGGGGGTGTAAATCTAACTTCTTAAAATTTAAGTGTGGAAAATGATGAAATTTAACATTTGAAGAGATATATTTGCTATTTTCAATATAACATGTGCAATAAAAAACATAAAAATTCTAAAAATTTACAAACCTGAAATCTTAAAATTTAAATTTCTAAGTAAATAAAGAAAGAATGGGAGAGAGAGGTAGGGAGAGAGAGAGAAAGAGATAAATATGAAAAAGTGAAAAGATAAGAGAGAGAAAGTAATAAAGTAATGAGATTTTGAGTTTTGGGGGGAAAAATTTGGTTTTGGGATTTGAAATTTTGGGAGGAAAAATATGTTTTGTGAGGTTAGATATGGGCCTTTTACTTTTTGGGGGATTGAAGGTGAGCCACTTGATAGCTTTCTTTCTGTTTTATTATATAGATATATAATTTTACCTTTCCCCCAAACTTGAATATCACATTGTCCTCAATGGTAAAAGAGAAAGAAAAAACAAGAATAATGAGAAAAGCTAAGAATTTCTCCGCTGATTCATGTTAAAATTCTACACGCGCGATGTTCATTGTTTCAGTGATATCTGGAGCTGTAGATATCCAAATGCCCTGATTCTTTTTGTTCTGGGAAGCTAAGACAATTTCCTACGATCGCTCTTTGAAACACTTTTTCAGATTCTGACTCCATTCTGCTAAAAAACAGCTATTAATGTATGTGTAGAAAACAGCTCCGTCCGGCGACTTCCAAACTCATGCAATCCTAAAAAATAAAATCAAAATTTTAAATTAAAATAAACTAAAAGAAAAATAAAATCTAAATGTAGCAGAAGAAAATATGGGTTGCCTCCCAAGAAGTGCTAAGTTTTAAGTCTTTAGCCAGACTTGATAGGGAGATGGTTATGTGACACCAAGATCCAACAACATCAAAACATCTTTTCCAATAACTTTCTTCATGTTTGGATTAGGTTTTCTTTGAGCATTACCCAAGCGAGATAGCAGTGGTTGAAGCTTGAGTTTAAGCCGTTTCTTTCCTGAAGATGACTTCTTTGATATCCCCGAATCTTTGAATTTCAGCTGAGAAAATGAATGAATAGATGGTGCAACATCCAAATACATAACATATTTTCAAATCTTTTCTTTCTTAGATTCAAGAGTTGCTGAATTTGTTAGACATATTTTACAGGTAACTTTTCCACTTCAGTCTTATGTTCCTCGCCCCAAATTAAATTAGTTTCACTTACTTGAAAACACGACTGTTCTTCAACAGAAAACTTGATGGATTTAAAAATATCAAACTTTACTTGCTCATCCTCTACCCTCAAAAAAAGTTTTCCTTGTTGGACATCAATCAAAGCTCTCCCTGTAGCTAGAAATGGTCGCCCCAAAATCAATGGAATGTGTTCATCTTCTTCCATGTCAAGTACTACAAAATCAACTGAAAATATGAACTTTTCTACCTTTACCAAAACATCTTCAATTATTCCTCTTGGGTACTTGATAGATCTGTCCACCAATTGTAAAGAAATTGAAGTAGGCTTTACTTCTCCAATACCAAGTTTCCTGAAAACCAAAAAAAGTCATGAGATTAATACTTACTCCTAAATCACATAATGCTTTATCAAAAGAAGAATTTCCAATAGTGCAAGGAATTGTAAAACTCCCTGGATCTTTAAGTTTAGGAGACAGCTTCTTTTGTAAAATTGCACTACTCCCTTCGATTAGCATCACCGTCTCATTTTCCTCCAATTTTTGCTTGTTTGATAAAATATCCTTAAAAAATTTAGCATATTTAGGCATATGTTCCAAAGCTTCAATAAGAGCAATATTCATATGCAATCTTCTAAAAATATTTAAAATTTTAGAAAATTAATTTTCGAGATCATTCTTTTTAAGTCTTTGCGGAAAAGGAATAGGTGGATCATAAGGTGAATTAGGATAAGTTTCAGTATTAAACTCCCTGAAATCCGTGGTGTTAGAAATTCCTTTGCTTTTCTTGGAATTCTTAATTTGGTTGTTGGCCACTTGCTACATTTGTTCCGCCGCAATTTGCTCGATCTCACTTTGCTTTTCAACCACATTTTGGTCGGCAGTTTGGGTTTATGGCTGCACAATTGTTGTCCCACTTCTAAGTGTTATTGCTTTGACATGATCATTGGGATTAACCACTTCGTTACTAGGTAATGTTCCTGCGGTTCTTTCTGTAAGAATATTTAAAATCTGACCAATCTGAGCCTCAAGGTTATGAATTGATGTCGTATTATTTTGTATCACCAAATCTGTCTTCTGCATGTATTGCATAAATATTTTCTCAAGTTTCGGCTTCTTTTCTTGATGCTGAAAATTCTGAGGTGGTCTAATTGTTCCTTGATTGTTGTTCCAAGAAAAAATGGGGTGGTTTCTCCATCCTTGATGATACGTGTTCAAATAAGGATTGTTTTGATGTTGGAAATTGGACATGTAATTTGTTTGATTGAAATTTGATTGAGCAAAAGGATTTTCCCCTTGGCAATCAATACTTGGGTGATTTCCTGCACAATGATAACAAATAATATTAGTTTGAATAGAATTAACATTCATATTACCTAATTGTTTAGATAAAATATCAATTTGTGCAGTCAATGTGGCAATATGATCAAACTCAAAAACTCTAGCCGCTTTTCTAGACATTGTTCTCTCTGAAGACCATTGGTAATTGTTGGATGCCATCGTGATACACTTCTATGTCCTGAAATATAGGTACTAAATAACAGAAAAACTATATAAAAAAAATAAATACAAAAATCCAAATTAATAACAATCTAGCAATTATCAATATAAATAAAAGAATAACTAGTCCCCGGCAGCGGTGCCAAAAACTTGCTGGGATTTATTTGCAAGTGTACAAAACCGCAACAAGTAGTATAGTTAAGTGAAAAGAGTGTCGAATGCACAAGGACTAATTATTTTATCGAGTACCAAAATTACTATATTAACCACTATTTGGAAGATCGAAAAGATGATAAAATAATAGCAACCAAATTAAATTAATATAAATGAAAGAAATAAAATAATTAAAAGGAACGGAATCCGAAATTTAGTTGTTTGTTAATGGCAAAATAATTTTAGGGCTTCCGATTTCACCTAGTTAATCCCACACAATTTATAACTCCATGTGAATAAAAATATTATTTTTCCAAGTTGTAGACCAAAATCCCCTAAGTATTCAATGCTTTCTCTCGAAAAATACCAAAAATATCTCCAACTAACAATTTTTCATATCTCTATGCAAATTTAATTAATTGAAGACTCATTAACTATGAATTTCTTTTTAGTCAAATCAATCGCGGTAAGTCATCTCTAATTTTGCTCAACCAATGGTATTTAATTCTATAATTCAAAATCACAAATTAGCTCTCGGTCTCTCCATGATCCAATAAATCAGACAAAAGTTGGGCAAACAATTATAGCATTAAGAACAAAAGTCAAACACACAACCATGGAAAAATAGGAAAATAATATGGAATTAAAATTTTGTTCTCAAAACTAGGCTACATCAAAACCCTAGAAAATAAAATTAGTTCATAATAAAATTGCAACTAACAAACATGTTCTTTGATTGCATAATAAAAATTAGAAGAGAAGAAGAAAGAACTCGTTTTTGCAGAAAATCACGTCTCAAAATTCGTGCTGCGAAGCTTTCTTTTTCTCCTCCTTTTCTCTTTCTAGCCTTCGTCTCGTTTTCCGCGCCCCAGCACATAGAGCCACCCTTTTCCTCGGGCCTTTGTCCTTTATCTCTGTTTTTTTTTTTTCATTTTTTTTCTTCTTTTCCTTTTTTTTCTTTTCCTCGTTTTTGCCTAGCCGCCACAACCCAGACCCTACCTACCGCCTCCTTCACTTCTTCATATATGTCTGGTTACATATAAGGGTAGTAGGTAGGTAATTATAATTAGGGTTAGTTTAATTTTTATTAGATAATTAATTAATTAATTTAAAAATCTATAGATTAGAATTAATCTATTAAATTTTAAACAAATTAATTTACTAACCCTAATTTAAATTCACTCAATTTTTAATACAAAAATTTATTCCATCCCTTAATTGATCGAAATACTTTTTACTAGCTCTTTCATAGGCCAATTCGTAAAAACTTGTATTTGGGTGCTTGAATTTTGAAATCTTCATCCTTGTTTTCTTTCATAATTTCACGCAAAATGCCCACCTTCTGCATGTACCCATCTCATTCCTACAAAAATAATTAGACAAATAATATTGAGTAGAAATAAGATAAATTTTAAAGAAATAAATGAGAACTTGTAATTTTAATGCATTAAAGAGTAATAAAAAATTATATAAAAATTTCACTCATCAGTTATTTCATGTTCTATTCCAAGTACTAGGTTTGCCCGTTGACATGTGCCTACGGCACGTCTTCGAAACGGTGCACCTTATTTGATTATATAAAATAGTTTTGGAGGTCCAGCAAATTAATTGAAGTAGCAAACATAGAGCAAAAAACATATTATATGATTTTTTTGAATTATTTTTAAAGTTTTTAATTTTTAATTTTTTGTAGTTTTTTAATTTTTAAAAAAATTTAAAATTTTCATTTTCTTAATTTTTTGAATAGAAGAGGGAGATGGGAGAGAGAGAAAAAAAAAATATAGGCGTTGTTTTGGGTGGGAGATTTGAATTTGAGTTTTGGGGAAAATTTTTGTGGGGAAAATATGTTTTGTAAGATTAGATCTAGGCCTTTGATTTTTGGGGGAATTGAAGGAGAGCCACTTGATAGCTTTCTTTGTGTTTTATTATATAGATTGTTATTCATGTGATTGTTCTTTTATGCATGCGTGGTTGTATTTATCTTGTTATATTGTTGAGTTGAACAATAACAGCTTATGGATGACAAAATTCATTTGCTAGGCCAATGTCACGCGCTTGTGTTCCGTATTTTTGGGAAGCGGGGCATAACAGAAATTGCTTATTTGAGTGTGGCTAAAGTAGCATTGAGTGTTGGACTCTGAACTTGTCGTTTAAGCGTTTCAACAGTTTTGGGAGCAATTCTGAATGGCGAGCTACTTCGCACTTGCTCGTTTGAAAGTGACTAAATTAGCGTCGAACCAAGTGTTGGATTCTGAACTTGTTGTTTAAGAGTTTTCAATAGTTATGGGAGCAATTCCGAATGGCGAGCTAGTTCGCACTTGCTCATTTGCAAGTAGCTAAAGTGGCATCGAACCTAGTGTTGGACTCCGAACTTGTCGTTTAAGGTTTTCAACAGTTGTGGGAGCAATTCTGAATGACGAGCTACTTCACACTTACTCATTTGCAAGTGGCTAACGTGGCATTGAGCCAAGTGTTGGACTCCAAACTTGTCGTTTAAGAGTAGTCGTACTTCAAAGTAAACAATATGTTTTTGACAATAACTCTTCGAAAAAATAAACTGTCTTTATAAAAGAGAAAACTAAGTGGCTGCTTCTAAGTTGTGCGCCTTTGTTACATGGCAACGAATAAAAAACAACGAAAGTAAGGAAAAAACGAAGGAAACTAGCTCTTTTGGAATTTCATCAAATGCTCTGCATTCCAAGTTCTTGGCACTCTCTTCCCCCCTGGTCTTCAAGGTGATACACGCCAGGGTAGACAACTCTGGAGATCTTACATGGTGCCTCCCAATTTGGAGATAGTTTTCCTTTCTTGCTCGGGAAAGAAATCGATAACTTTCTAAGGACCATGTCTCCCTCCTTGAGATTTGTGGGACAGACTCTCTTGTTGTAGGACTGCTCGACCCTGCGCTGATAGATCTATTGACGAATAGAGGATCTTTCTCGAATATCTTCGATGAGGCCAAGGTTGCCACGGAGTTGGTTGGAATTTTGTTCTTCACAGAAGGCCAATAAGCGGGGAGAGAGTAGGCCAACTTCAAGTGGGATGACGGCTTCTGAGTCGTATGTCAAGTTAAATAGAGATTCTCTCGTCGGGGTCCGTTTAGTGGTGCGGTAGCTCCAAAGCACATTAAGAAGTTGTTCAACCCACAAACCATTTTTGCAGATTTTTCGAGTCTCTTCTTTAGGCCAGAGGGAATTTGCCAATTGGCATTCTCTGCCTAACCATTGGATTGCGGGTGGGATATTAAGGCAAATCGCTGCTGGATGCTGAGATCCTCACAGAAGTTGCGGAAGGCTGCCCGTATGAATTGGGTCCTGTTGTCAGTCACCAAGATCCGAGGGATACCAAAACGGCAGATAATGTTCTTCTAGAAGAACTGCTGGACCTTGTACTTGGTAACTTTTGCTAAAGGTTCAGCTTCAACCCATTTTGAGAAGTAATCCATTGTAACAACAAGAAACTTCTTCTGACCAGGTGCCAGAGGAAAAGGCCCGAGCAAGTCCATTCCCCACATGGCAAAGGAGATCAGACTAGATAAGGATGATAGCTCGTCTTGAGGCATACGCTAAATGGATGAGAACCTTTGACAGGGGGCGCATTGGCGAACATGATGTTCAGCGTCGCTAAGGAACGTGGGCCCGGAGTAGCCATGATTCAGGAACTTGCGGACAAGGGACCTTGCTCACATATGGGCGCTGCCGACTCCTTCATGGACCTCTCTAAGAGCGTACTAGGATTCCTGGGGGGAGAGACACAGCAAGTAGGGTCTACTATCTACTTGGGTGTAGGAGCGCTTGTACATGACTCCCTCGAAAAGCATATCGCTCAGCTCTAGTTCTGACTTTCCTAGCCTCTTTAGGGTCTAGGGGAGGACTCCTTTTTGGAGGAATTCGATAAGAGGCTTCATCCAATTTTCCTTGTATGCTGTTGTGCAATCTAGCTACCTAAATAAATAGATAAAACTAGACACAAATTAAAACCTCGCAAGTGCACGAATCGTTTATAGAAGCGTAGCAATAGCAAGGGTCGATCCCACAGAGATTGTAGACTTTAACTTACTAATCAATAAAAAGAATAAGAATCATAAAGAGTTGTTTTAAAAGTCTAAAAGAAATGAAAAGAATAGAACTAAATTAAGAAATGCTGAATCACAAATATTTATTAAGCAGTTGGGTTTAGATTTCCACCAATAGTCAATAATGCTAAGTTACCTTCTGAACTTCTTCTTATTACTCATGTTTGTTCCCTTTAAGGGCATGGTATCTACTCCTTAAAGTATTGTTTCCCTAAGCCAAGAATTAGGCATGGTATCTACTCTAATTCGTTTCTTTCATTAAGTGTTTAGCATGGTATCTACTAAGTTGTACTTAAAGAAAACATAAAATCAGTGGAAACGAACAAACACTCAAGGTTCTAGAAATTGGTATCAGATCTAGATCCCTTAAGTTGATTGAACCAAGAACCCCTAAAGATTCCCTTGTTACAAGTCATGAACACGAGATACGGGTCGTCTCAATATGCTCATATAACAGATTCAGATGGACGGTAATGCAAACTTGATATTCTCAAGTTCTGTATGTCAGTCGACTGGCTCTCACCTCAGTCGACTGCTCTCAGAACTTGAGAACAAGTTTGATTACCATAAATCTATATCAATTCAGTCAGATTCAACCAATAAGTAAAATAGAAGAATTCAGAAGAATATAGCACTACATAACTACGGCTTCAATCTACCCAACTATGAAATTAGTTCCGCATAATAACACTTTTATTAATCAACAAGTTTGAATACATGGTTAACATAAAAGAATTAAAAAGAGAAGGAATAGACTGATGTAATTCGGCTAGATGGATCGGCTGGCTGTCACACAGTCGACCGGCCGTTCTCTTCTTAATACTTGATCTCCTTTCTCCTCCTTCTATGTTGATGCTGTGCTGCTCTTTGTTGATGGCTTGATCGTTCAGGAACTCTTGTGATTCGGCTGATGGTGTGTGCGGAAGAGAGTCAGAGAGAGGATCCTCAAGTAATGCTTCTTGGTTGGTATTTATAGAACACGGCTAGAGAATTAGGGTTTGCACTTTTCTTTTTATAGAAAAGTCCTTCTCTTTTATTTATTTCTTCCCTCGTTGCTCTGCGTATTATTTCTTTCTCTTTTCTTCTATTCTTCCTTTTCTGTTCTGATTTGGATTAGATTTGGACGAATCTTCAAATATCTTATCTTTTAACTCTGCCGCCTACCAGTCGACTTGTCTTCAAACCAGTCGACTGTGTCGAGACTTCTGAAGATTTTATAATTGATCATCCAAATCGGCTGTTGACAATCAATTTCTCTGGGCAGTCGCCTGTTGTAATGGACCAGTCGACTGATGATCTGCAATTTCCTGTGTATCGTCCTGAATCTGCTTCGTTTCTCTGTTTTAGGCTGTTTCCTATGGAAAAGAGAAAATAAGAGTTAAATACCACATATAGAGCTTTTAAATGTCTAATTGCATTAAGATTATTGCTCCTAAATGTGAATAATATTGTGTTCATCAAATACCCCCAAACTTAGCTTTTGCTTGTCCTCAAGCAAAAAGTGAATTTATGAACAAGGGGAAAAATGATAGTACTCTCAACCAAGAATTCTTATTATGTGAGCATCAACATATAAAAATATAAACAATTTCAGTAAAATTAAACATACCCACTTTCTCTAGTGCAATTGTTTGTTCATACTCCCCAAACCCAATCATATTTGTCATGCAATTATTTTTAATTATAGTATGCGATTACTCAATCTGTGATTATCCCCTTTTCTCTACTACAAACCGAGTAGCAAACTAGAGTTTTTTTTTTTTTTTTTTTTTTTTACTAGTCTCTTCTCTAAAGTTGTCGCTTGCCTTTTTACGCGAATGCATAACATTTGTGATGAATTCACCCGGTTACTCAGCAAGTCACAAACTTTAAAGTGCTTTGCATACTCATATTTCAAGTTGCCGTTTGACGTAAAAGTAAACATTGGTGATGAATACCCCTAGTTACTAAGCACCCAAAACATTGGAGTAGATTGACTTTATTCAAATATATATATATATATTTTTTTTTTATCACTCTATTTACTTAAACTCAATTTAGGACTAGATCTAAAGGGAATAATCACCAAAAAAGTATCACATTTGTGTATTATGTATAATCGCATGACTCATACAATTTTGTAAGGCATTATGAAACTCAACAATCCTAAAGTAAATAAGTATGTTTAGTCTTACTTTATAAGAAATTGTTTATCTTAAAAAAATTTCAAAAGACTCCAAATATAACTAACTAATACCCCCAAACTTAGATGGAACATTGTCCTCAATGTTCAAAAGAAGATTTTAAAAAAATAGGCATGTGTTACCATCTAGTAAGAAGGAGAGACTAAAAATAAAAAGATGAATAACAAAAAGAAAATGAAAGGAAAGTGTAAATACTCCCCTGAAAATTGGGTTGCCTCCCAATAAGCGCTGTGTTTCTTGTCTTCAGCTAGACTTGATGAGGTCATGCGATGTATTGAATGGTTTGAAGATTCACATCTTCCTCTTGCGGTTCTATGCTCATCTCTATGTATGGCTTCGCTCTATGCCCGTTCACCTTAAATGTTTGATTCTTCTCTTGGCTATGGACCTCCAACGCTCCATGAGGAAAGACTTTTGTGACAATGTATGGCCCATACCATCTTGACATGAGCTTGCCTGGAAAAAGTCTTAATCTTGAGTTGTATATTAGTACCTTCTGTCCTTCATAAAACTCCTTCCTTGCTAGCTGTTTGTCATGGTACAACTTGGTCCTTTCCTTGTACAATTTTGCATTTTCATATGCGTCGTGCCTCAACTCTTCAAGCTCATTCAGTTGCAATCTTCTTTTGTCACCTGCTGGTTTCATATCAAAATTGAACCTTTTGATGGCCCAACCGGCTTTGTGTTCCAACTCCACTGGTAGATGACAGGCTTTTCCAAAGACCAAACGGTATGGTGACATGCCGATGGGTGTTTTGTAAGCTGTTCTGTAGGCCCATAATGCATCATTCAAGCACAGCGACCAATCCTTCCTCCTTGTGTTGACTGTCTTTTCCAAAATGCTCTTGATTTCTCTGTTGCTGATCTCCACCTGCCCACTAGTTTGAGGATGATATGGGGTGCCCACTCTATGGGTGATACCATATTTCTTCATCAAAGAAGCAAATGGAAAGTTATTGAAGGGGCTCCCTCCGTCACTAATTATTGCCCATGGTGTACCAAACCTAGTGAAAATGTTCTCCTGCAAAAACTTGACAACAACTTTGTGATCATTAGTTTTTGAGGGGACAGCCTCGACCCATTTAGACACATAATCCACACCAACAAGGATATATAAATAACCAAATGAGTTAGGAAAGGGACCCATGAAGTCGATTCCCCAAACATCAAAAAGCTCGATTACTTGGATGTTTTGCAGTGGCATTTGATTTCTGGACGAGATGTTGCCTGTCCTTTGGCATTTTTCACAAGTCCTGCAAAAAGAAAAAGCATCTTTGAATACTTTAGGCCAATAAAATCCAGATTGTAATACCTTGAGTGCTGTTCTTTTTGGTCCAAAATGTCCTCCACATGCATATTGGTGGCAATGTTGTAGAATACTCATTTGCTCTTCTTCTGCCACACATCTTCTTATAATTTGATCAGGGCAAAATTTGAACAAATAAGGATCATCCCAATAATAGTGCTTGCACATAGCCACCAGTCTCTTCCTTTCCTGACTTGTCATACCTGGAGGGAAAACATGAGCAGTGAGATAATTTACAATATCTGCAAACCATGGAAAATTTGAGCAGTGAGATACCAGTCGACTGGTCCTGTTACCAGTCGACTGTCCCGATGATATGTTTATTTCAAATAGATGTTCATCTGGGAAATTTTCATTAAGTGGGGGCACAATTCTCTCGTCCTCCTGCAGTAGTCTAGACATGTGATCTGCAACAACATTGTCGCTTCCTTTTTTATCTCTAATCTCAAGATCGAATTCTTGAAGCAACAGCACCCATCTGATTAACCTAGGCTTAGCATCCTTGTTAGCAAACAAATATCTCAAGGCAGCATGGTCAGTAAAAACAATAACTTTAGAATCAATCAAATATGATCTAAACTTCTTTACAGCAAATATAACAGCTAACATTTCTTTTTCAGTAGTGGAGTAATTTAGCTGTGCATCGTTTAGAGTTCGAGAAGCATAGTAAATAACATGGGGTTTCTTATTGATTCTTTGACCTAACACAGCCCCTAAAGCATAATCACTTGCATCATACATTAGCTCGAAAGGATGGCTCCAATCTGGTGCCATGACAATAGGTGCAGAAGTGAGAAGATTTTTTAATGTAATAAAAGCATTTGTGCACTCTTCTGTCCATACAAACTCAACATCCTTAGCCAACAAGTCACAAAGGGGTTTGGAGATTTTTGAGAAATCTTTTATAAATCTTCTATAGAACCCTGCATGTCCAAGAAAACTCCTAACACCCTTAACTGTAGTGGGGGGGGGGGGTAGTTTTGATATTATATCGATTTTGGCTTTGTCTACCTCGATGCCTCTTTTTGACATCACATGTCCCAACACAATACCTTGTTGTACCATGAAATGGCACTTTTCCCAATTCAGCACTAAATTGCATTCTTCACATCTCTCAAGTACAAGCTGCAAATGGTTAAGGCATTCATCAAAACAAGATCCAAAAATACTAAAATCATCCATAAATACCTCAATGAACCTTTCCACCATGTCTGAAAATATACTCATCATGCATCTCTGAAATGTAGCTGGTGCATTGCACAATCCAAAGGGCATCCTCCTGTATGCAAAAGTACCAAAAGGACATGTAAAAGTGGTTTTTTCTTGATCTTCTGGAGCAATAGCAATTTGATTATAGCCACTATAACCATCTAAAAAACAATAATGACTATATCCTGCTAATCTTTCTAACATTTGATCAATAAAAGGAAGAGGGAAGTGATCTTTCCTGGTTTCGTTATTCAATTTTCTGTAATCAATGCAAACCCTCCATCCTGTAGTCACTCTAGTAGGGATAAGCTCATTCTCTTCATTCTTCACCACTGTGACTCCACTTTTCTTAGGCACTACATGTATAGGACTTACCCATTTGCTATCTGAGATGGGATAGATGATGCCAACATCTAGTAGCTTCAAAATCTCTGCTCTTACTACTTCCTTCATGTTTGGATTAAGCCTTCTCTGTACCTCCCTGCTAGGTTTTGCATTGTTTTCCAGGAGTATTTTGTGCATGCATTTGGATGGACTTATTCCTTTGATATTTGCAATGGTCCATCCTATTGCACCTTTGTGTTCTCGTAGTACCCTCAGCAACTTATCTTCTTCCTGTGCACTCAGGTTCGCAGCAATTATCACAGGTAGCGTCTGGTTCTCGCCCAAGTATGCATACTTCAAATGGTAGGGCAACTGCTTAAGCTCTATGTCTGGAAGTCTCGGTGCAGTCGACTGGTTCCTGGTTGTGGCCTGGTCAGTCGACTCATCATGTCCACCAGTCGACTTGTATAGTCCACCAGTCGACTTATCTGCAGAAACAAAAATGTCATCAGTCACTAATTTTTCAAACACAGGTGCAAACTTACCTGAGTATGACTTTGGAGTTTCAAGGTGATGTACTGTCTCTGCAATCCCCCAGTCCTCGTATTCCTGTTCATCATTAGATAAAGTTAGAGATTGTGTAATTGTGGCTTGTAGGGGTTCAACGCTATGTACCTGGAATGTTTGATCAACAATATCTTGCACCACATCAACATTATAGCATTCATGATCATCATGTGGTAATTTCAGTGTATCAAACATTTTAAATTCAACCTTCTCTCCATTTATTTTCATGCTTATAGTACCCTTTTTAACACAAATTTTTATATCAGCCGTACTCATAAACGGCCTACCTAAAATGATTGGTAGAAAAGATGGCATTGAAGAGTCTTCCATGTCTAACACAACAAAATCAGCAGGCAAAATGAAATCGTTTACCTGAACTAGGACATCTTCCAAAATACCTCTAGGTCTTTTGATACTGCGATCCGCCAACTGCAACGTGATGGATGTTGGTTGGAGTTCCCCCAATCCTAGCTTTTCATAAACGGTGTATGGGAGAAGATTGATGCTTGCCCCCAAGTCTAGTAATGCTTTCTCGAAGAAGTGCTCACTAATCCTGCAAGGAATGGTAAAACTACCTGGGTCTTTTAATTTGGGAGGTAATTTCCTTAATAAGACAGCGCTCACTTCTTCTGTCAAAACCATATCCTCCCTAACCTGAAATGTTCTTTTGTGAGTACAACATTCTTTCAAAAATTTAGCATAAGAAGGAATTTGTTTAATAGCATCAAGTAGGGGGATATTAATTTCTACCTTTCTGAGAGTTTCAAAGATGTCAAATAAATGTTGTTCTTTCTTTTGCTTGACTAACCTTTGAGGGAATGGTGGCACAACTGTTCTTTCTTTTTCACTTACATTGTTGGAACCCAAAACTTTTGATGGTTGTGTTTCTGCTTCTTCTGTGTGTGTTCCAACTTTGTTGTCAATTGTCTTACCACTTCTGAGGATTGTTACTGATTTGAGCTGTTCTTGGCCTCCAGGGTTTGGTATGGTTTGTGAAGGAAGTTCCCCGGCCTTTCGTTCGCTTAATTCTTTCGCAATTTGGCCAATCTGTGTTTCCAACTTCTGAATTGCTTGCCCTTGTTGATTGGTTGTTTGATGTTGTTGTTGGAGCAATTGAAGAACGGTGGATTCAAAATCCAACTTCTTCTGTTCTTGAATTGGCCTATCAAACCCACTTCCCATTTGGAAGTTCCGTGCATGTCCTTGTGAAGATTGAGTGCCTTGATTATTCTGATTATTGCTCCAGGAGAAGTTTGGATGGTTCCTCCACCCTGGGTTGTATGTGTTCGAGAAGGGATTGTTCTTTTGTGGAAATGCTCCTCGACCTACGTAGTTTGCATGCTCCTGATCTGTGAAAGAAGACATGGGACATGTATCAGTGGTATGATCTACATGAGAACAAATTGCACAAATTTCATTTGTTTGATTTTTAACTCCTCCCATCATCGACATTGCATTAACAAGCATATCAATTTTTTTATTCATGTTTACCATTTCTAGTTGAATGTTATTACTATTAGAAATTTTGTAAACTCCCTGTTTTTTCGAAGGACCCCTCCTTGTTGAGAATTATTGTGAATTCTCGCTGAGTTCTTCAAATAGTTCAATGGCCTCTTCACCGCTTTTCCTCATTAAGATCCCGTTGCAAGCTGAATCCACAATTGCCTTGTTAGTATCATTTAAACCTTCATAAAAAGCTTGTACCTGTTCATCTTTAGGCATTTGTGCGTAGGGCATTTGAGAAGTTTGTTCTTGAAATCCTTCCATGCTTCGAAGAATAAGTTTCCATCCTTTTGTTGGAAGAGTTGAATCTCCCTTTTTAGCTGTTTGGTCTTTTGGGCTGGAAAGAATTCTTTTAAGAACTTTGTCGCCAATTGCTCCCATGAGTTTATTGATCCTGGTTCCAAAGAATTATACCATAGTTTAGCGTTACGTTTCAAAGAAAAAGGGAACAATATTAACCTGATTTGTTCAGGGGTAAGCCCTTGGATGCTTTGTGTCCTGCAAAGATCGAAAAAGTCTTGCAGATGGAGATGAGGCTCTTCATCTGGTTTGCCACTAAAGTGGGGAACCATACTAAGTAACTGAGGAGATAGATGCATGTTCCCTGTGACATTAGGTTGATACGCAATGCAGGAAGGTTGCTCGATATTCTTAGGCGTGAACTTGTCCTGCATTGGCACTCGATTTGGCATTTCCTCACCCATTGCTGTATGTGAACAAAGTCTATGAGCAGTCGACTGGTTCGTAGCGACAGTCGACTGGTTTGCTGCAGACAGCTTACCTAGTCTGTGCAAAGTGCGTTCTGTTTCCGCGTCAATAGGTAGTAGCTCTAGACGAAGTGATCTCCTTCCATGCATCCACCAAAATCCTGTAACCTAAAAGAAAAATGTTTATTAATAAAATTAAAAGAAAGAAAATAAAAGCTTTCTACTGATCTGTAAGTTAAAATACTAGACAATCCCCGGCAGCGGCGCCAAAAACTTGTTGTGCAATCTAGCTACCTAAATAAATAGATAAAACTAGACACAAATTAAAACCTCGCAAGTGTACGAATTGTTTATAGAAGCGTAGCAATAGCAAGGATCGATCCCACAGAGATTGTAGACTTTAACTTACTAATCAATAAAAAGAATAAGAATCATAAAGAGTTGTTTTAAAAGTCTAAAAGAAATGAAAAGATTAGAACTAAATTAAGAAATGCTGAATCACAAATATTTATTAAGCAGTTGGGTTTAGATTTCCACCAATAGTCAATAATGCTAAGTTACCTTCTGAACTTCTTCTTATTACTCATGTTTGTTCCCTTTAAGGGCATGGTATCTACTCCTTAAAGTATTGTTTCCCTAAGCCAAGAATTAGGCATGGTATCTACTCTAATTCGTTTCTTTCATTAAGTGTTTAGCATGGTATCTACTAAGTTGTACTTAAAGAAAACATAAAATCAGTGGAAACGAACAAACACTCAAGGTTCTAGAAATTGGTATCAGATCTAGATCCCTTAAGTTGATTGAACCAAGAACCCCTAAAGATTCCCTTGTTACAAGTCATGAACACGAGATACGGGTCGTCTCAATATGCTCATATAACAGATTCAGATGGACGGTAATGCAAACTTGATATTCTCAAGTTCTGTATGTCAGTCGACTGGCTCTCACCTCAGTCGACTGCTCTCAGAACTTGAGAACAAGTTTGATTACCATAAATCTATATCAATTCAGTCAGATTCAACCAATAAGTAAAATAGAAGAATTCAGAAGAATATAGCACTACATAACTACGGCTTCAATCTACCCAACTATGAAATTAGTTCCGCATAATAACACTTTTATTAATCAACAAGTTTGAATACATGGTTAACATAAAAGAATTAAAAAGAGAAGGAATAGACTGATGTAATTCGGCTAGATGGATCGGCTGGCTGTCACACAGTCGACCGGCCGTTCTCTTCTTAATACTTGATCTCCTTTCTCCTCCTTCTATGTTGATGCTGTGCTGCTCTTTGTTGATGGCTTGATCGTTCAGGAACTCTTGTGATTCGGCTGATGGTGTGTGCGGAAGAGAGTCAGAGAGAGGATCCTCAAGTAATGCTTCTTGGTTGGTATTTATAGAACACGGCTAGAGAATTAGGGTTTGCACTTTTCTTTTTATAGAAAAGTCCTTCTCTTTTATTTATTTCTTCCCTCGTTGCTCTGCGTATTATTTCTTTCTCTTTTCTTCTATTCTTCCTTTTCTGTTCTGATTTGGATTAGATTTGGACGAATCTTCAAATATCTTATCTTTTAACTCTGCCGCCTACCAGTCGACTTATCTTCAAACCAGTCGACTGTGTCGAGACTTCTGAAGATTTTATAATTGATCATCCAAATCGGCTGTTGACAATCAATTTCTCTGGGCAGTCGCCTGTTGTAATGGACCAGTCGACTGATGATCTGCAATTTCCTGTGTATCGTCCTGAATCTGCTTCGTTTCTCTGTTTTAGGCTGTTTCCTATGGAAAAGAGAAAATAAGAGTTAAATACCACATATAGAGCTTTTAAATGTCTAATTGCATTAAGATTATTGCTCCTAAATGTGAATAATATTGTGTTCATCATATGCCATGGGTGGTATCTCCATCAGTTCGAGGCTTCCATCCTCAATGCTAGGTCTTAACAGAACTTCAATCAAAATAGTACGCTCCAGCCCTTGGAGAGAAGAGAAAGCCAACTTTGATAGAGCATCTGCCTACCCATTTTCTTCTAGGGGGTTCCATTGGACTTCTGCTTCTTGGAAGATGGCTAACAGCTCTTTAACCTTAGCCAGATACTTGGCCATGCGGTCATCTCTAGCCTCGTACTCCCCCGAGACTTGGTTCACCACCAGCTAAGAATCACTAAATAATTTGACGCGTTGAGTGCCAGCCTTGCATACCAGGAATAGACCGGCTATAAGAGATTCATACCCCGCTTCATTATTTGATGCTCGAAAGTTGATGCAGAGTGAATACTGGAGAACAAAGTCATCTAGGCCAGTTAGAATGACCCCCGCTCCACTTCCCTCAGTGCATGAGGACCCATCGACATAAATGCTCCAGAACGGAGGTTCCTTGCCTTCCTTGCAGGGGTCGGGAATATTACTTTCCACTATAAATTCTGCTAAGGCTTGAGCCTTTATAGCGGTGCTTGGCTGATAGCTGATATTGTGTTGGCTTAGCTTTATGGACCATTTCATGAGGTACCCCGAACTTTCAGACTTGTGCAACACCTGCTTGAGGGGTTGGTCGGTAAGAACGACCACCGAATGAGCTTGAAAATATGGGCGGAGTTTTCGAGCAGCCATGACCAGTGCAAAGGCCATCTTTTCATTATTGGAATAGCAGAGTTCGGCATCCCGAAGAACCTTAGTCACGTATTAGATCGGTCTCTGAGCTTTGTCTTTTTTCCTCATTAGGACGACACTGAGGGTTTGTTCCGATGTGGCGAGACAAAGGTAGAGAATTTCCCCAGGCTTAGGCTTACTCTGGAGCGGGGGGTTGACCAGATATGCTTTGAGTTGTTCGAATAATTCCTGCTACGATTGCCCCCACTCAAAACCTTTCTTTCCTCTGAGGGCCTTGAAAAATGGGAAACACTTCTCCCTCGACTTGGAGAAGAAATGCCCTATGGCGGTGAGGCACCCAGTAAGCCATTGCACTTCCTTGACGTTGGACGAGGGATCCATATCCAATATGGCTTGGATCTTCTCAGGGTTGGTTTCTATCCACTATGGCTACCATGAAACATAGGAATTTGCCGGATGATACTCTGAAGGCACATTTAGACGGGTTGAGCCTCATGTTGTGACTTCGTAAGACATCGAAGGCTTCCTGGAGGTCGCTTACATGGTCCTATTTTTAGAGGCTTTTTACCAACATATCATCCACATAAACTTCCATGTTCCTCCTGATTTGGTCCTTAAAGACCTTGTTGACGAGGTGCTGATATGTTGCCCCAGCATTCTTTAGCCCAAAGGGCATGATGCGGTAACAATATAGGCCTTGGTCTATTGTGAAAGAAGTCTTCGGAATATCAGGGGGGGACATTCTGATCTGGTTATACCCGTAGAAAGCATTCATAAAGCTCAAGAGTTCGTGGCCAGGAGTAGCATCAATTAGTGCATCAATACTAGGAAGTGGGAACAGATCTTTTGGACAGGCCTTGTTCGGATCAGTGAAGTTGATACAAATCCTCCACTTCCCATTGGCCTTCACCATTACAACGTTGGCAAGCCACTCGGGGTAATTAACCTCTTGGATAAACTGATTCGCCAAAAGTTTATCTACTTCTTCTTTGATGGCTTTCTAGCGGTCTGGTGCAAACTTGTGACGCTTCTGTTGGACAGGTTTAGCTTCGAGAGCTATGCTGAAATGGTGCATGATTAATTCCTCTGAAATACAGGGCATATCGGCATCGGTCCATGCGAATAGGTCTCAGTTCCCTCTTATGCATTGGATGATGTCGGCTTTGACTGAGTAGGGGAGGACTTTGCTTGGAACATCCTGGTCGGGTCTTCTTCAGAAAAAACCACTCCTTCCAACTCATCGACCGGCTCTGAGACGGCTTGGTTGCTCCCTTGGGGAAGCTTGAGGGCTTCGAGAGAAAGAATCTGGCCCCCCATCGAAGTCATGTAACATTTTCAAGAAATCTTCTGGCTCCCCCTGACCTCTCCCACCCCTGCAGATGTAAGGAATTTCATATTTATATGGAAGGCGGAAGGTACAACCTGAAGTGCATCCAGGTCGGGCAGGCCAAGGATGGCATTATATGCGGTTTTTACATCGACAACCATAAAATCCATTGGTTCTGTTCGGGTGGCTGGGGTTTGGCCAGTGGTTATGACGAGAGTGATAACTCCTTCGATGGTCACTGGCACCCCGGAGAATCCATGGAGAGTGTAGCCGGCGGGTTTGAGGCGGTCTCGGGACAACTTAAGGACTAGGAAGGCCTCTATGAAGAGGATGTTTACAGACCTGCCATTGTCGACTAGGATCCGGTGTACTTCTTGGTTGGCCATGTGGAGGCTGATCACGAGAGCATCATAGTGAGGCATTCAAATGCCTTCTAAGTCAGTATCTGAAAAGGTCATGGGGACCCCAAAGCCTTTGGGCGGAGGATGGTTCTGTACTGAGTTTACTTCTCGGATAAAGGCTTTTCGAGAGGAGTTTGACCCTCCCCCCAATGGGCCTCCCTAGATGAGGTGTAGGATTGCTTCAGGTTCAGAGTCAGGAGACTCAGCAGGTCTTTCACCCTGCTTATTTGCCCCCTGGGGTGGAGGAGGATCAACTCTGTCCTTCTTAACGAACTTGGTCAGTTGCCCCCTCTGAATGAGGGCCTTGATCTCGTCCTTGAGAGCTCGACAGTCGTCAGTGTCATGGCCATGGTCCCTATGGAAGTGGCACCACTTATCTCTATTCCTCTTCTTGTCAGGGGTATTCATCTTTGGGGGAGGTTGGAGCAAACTTTCTTTCCAACCTCCATGAGGATATCCGAGACACGGGCATTGAGAGGAGTGAACTTTTTGAAATGGGGAGGAGGGCGACGCTGGTCGTTGTTATCCTTTTGAAGCTTCTTAGTGCCTTCTTCGTCTGCTCCCTTTTGTTTGTTCTCGGACAGGGGCTCCTTCTGGTCATTTGGGTGGAGGGCTTCTTCCGCCCAGATATACTTCTCACTCCTTAACAGGAGCTCCGAGAAATCTCGGGGTGGCTTCTTGGCGAGGGATGCTTTTAGGACGGCATGGTTGATGTTGTGTCGGAATGCTGCTGAAGCCACTGACTGATCGAGAGAGGCGATAGACCGAGCCTCCATTGTGAAGCATCAATCATAGTCCCTTAGGCTCACGCCCTTCCTCTGACTAGCAGCCAATAGAGATGCGCTCGTCTTCTCTGTTCTGCAGCTGTTGATGAAATGGGTGAGGAAGACTTCCTCAAATTGATCGAACGAGAAGATGGAGGCGGGGGACAATCAGGAGTACCATTCCCTCTCCATTCCTTACAATGTGGCTGGGAAGGTCTTGCAAAGAAGCGCATCTAAGACTTGGTGAATCATCATGAGAGTTTTGAAACTCTCGATGTGATCAACTGGCTCTGACTCCCTTGCCATTTCTTTTTTTTCTTATGTCCTTCCCGCCTTTGCCCTTCTTCCTCTTTCCTCATCTTCAAATTCTTCGAGAGTCACCAGAGCTCTTCGCCCTTCTTCTTCTAGGTCGCCCTTCGCCCTTTGTCTTCGTCCTCGATGCGGCAGCAGCTCGCGAGCTCAAATGCTTGAGCGAGCTCGGGCGAACGAGGATGTGAGCACGGCGAGCGTGGTGTGGGGGGTTCGGTGATTCTTGGAGTTAGGCGAGCGAGGTGAACGACGTAAGGGACATTCAGCGATGCTTAGAGTTATGTGAGCTCAACAAACGAGGAGACGCTCGGTGACTGAGCTCTTCGAGGTGGGGGATCGATAGTTGAGATGGCTCGACGGTGGTCTTGGTGAATGTTCGAGCTCGGTGTGGCAAGAAGGGGAGCTTGGCGAGGAGCTCGGCGAACGGGGCATTGGGTCGAGCTCGGCGAACGAAGATGAAGGTCGTTCGGCACGGGAGATGGTTGGCAAGCGGTTTGGTGAGTTGGCGATGGTGAGCTCATGAAGGAGGGCTAGAGCTCGTCGGTTAGGAGAGCTCGACAGCTAAGGTGAGGAGCTCGGTGATGCATGGCGTGGAGGTCATGAAGGAGGTGGCTCCGATGGGATTTTTCAAGCTTGACAGGGGCTTGGAGTTCTCAATAGTCGACTGTCACTATCTTGATTGTTGGTTTTCGAGTCTTAAATCCTCGCAGGACAGTCGACTGGCCTATCTCAATAGTCGACTATCATTGTCTCCACAGAGGATATATTTCAATCTCATTAAGAATAATTTTCAAATGTTTTTTTTAATTAAGAAAAATACTATAAATATTATAAAAATATCTAGACTCATGAAAAAATATGTCTACATTATTTTGGTCAAATAAAACGAGATTTAGAGGCAAAATTATGTAGAGACTCTTCAAAGAACTCCATGGAGTTGATATTTGTGTGAATAAAGATGTGATTAATTCTATGAGAGAATTCTATATAGGTTATAAAATAATTTTTTTAATGAAGAAAAATTGAAGTGTGTTTATTTATGGATTTTATTCACTAAATTGGGTAATGTATGCATTCGAAAGATAAATGAAAAATACAATTGTGATTTTTTAAATCAAAGAAAGGAAAGAAACAATAGTGTGAAAATTAAATGGAATTATTGAGATTTATTTTGCATGTGAGAGGTATAAATTGAAATTGAACTTTATGTATGAAATTGATTCATAGAAAAGAAATAGAAATCATGTTGAATTGTGAAAAAGACTTCATGAGTATGAAAACTCAATTTTGTGATTATGAAGTGAAATTGAGAACTAGAGTGTAGCTAAGTCTCATACCGGCATTGAAAGAAATTTGTTGAAATGTGATTTGAAATGAAAAGATCAAGATTGGGTCGTGTTATTTAAATAGTTAACACCGGTATAGTGAGAGTGCTAACTCTAGGGGATTGATTTTATTCATGATTCAAATAAATTAAGGACTAGACACATAGTGGAGATGTGATGAAAGTAAGAGAAAAACATGAGTATGACGGCCATTGGATTGGTGTGTGAGAGTGTCCACAGGATGTCCCCTGATGCGTCATGAATAGGGCATGGATACTACTCCAGAGTACCGTCCCAGTGGCGACGCTTATGGGGTGGTCTAATGACTACGGGTGGTGCCATGTCTATGGTAGGAGGTGAATTGACCACAGGATACCAGCATGATGAGTCATGTGTCAGTGCGTGGGGTTCTCTCCAGGGCACCTAGATGTGGGCTCGTAACTCACAGAACACCTAGGATACTTATGGTAGTTACCATAGTCGATTAAGTCATGGCGAGGGATTGAACCTTACAAAATTGAAGAACGGTTAAGGTCTTGCTCTCGGACTTATGTAGTATGGGCTGCATAGACTTTGAACAAGTGTGCATTAATGGCATATAATATAAACAACTGCATTAAGGACTAGGTGCACATTCACAACACGATACCAATAAGATAGTCCCCATAGTTCTATTTGTGACAAGTTTGTGCTTTCCAAGCAAGAGAAAATTGATGTATTATATCCTAGCGTCAGTTGAATGAACTGACGTGCCCACAGTTTCTATGCAGGATAAAGAGATTGACAAGGTTAAAGTATGCATGCTGCTTAAAGAATGATTCAAGTGTTGTATATTTTTATTCATGTAATTGTTGTAAATTGCTTCCGTTGTTTAAGTGTAATTTGAAATGTAACTCTGATATAATAAAAGTTTTTAATTCCTTGTAAAATTATAAGAAGTGAAGTGTAAAGATCCAGTAGAACTTCGAATTCGGTCTCGTTTAGAATTCGGGGTGTTACAGTATAGGTGGAAACGAGGGTGACAACTTTATAACCTTATTACAAGCGATGTTTGACGGCATTAAAACATATTACTTCTCATGTAGGGAACTATGGTGAATTCAAGTCAAAGGACTACGTACACCATGGTCACTGTGAGAACCGCTTATGACACTCATGTAACGATCTATGCAGCTGTTGCTGCTAATTTCGGTGTGGGAGCAAACAGATGATTTGTAAATTCTTCTAGAAACAAAAAAAAGCAAACATGTTGACTTCTTTCCGGCGATGAAAGTTTCTCAACCCTTCCGCTGACCTGCAAAAAGTTTGAAACACCGGGATGGATCCCGGCGACGAACCATCCGACACTCAACTCAGTAATCAAGGAGATTATGAAAAAGCATTTGTGGGAAAAATATTGATAATAATTTTTATGGTGGGGGTAGAGGGGTATTTATAGTCTCCTTTGGAAACAGTTTCAAGATAATTATTTATCTCTACTTCCCGGTGTTTTTAGATAAGAAACAGAGTTTAAATCGTTGCATGATAGAGATTTGGTTTAAACCGTCTCTTAGAGATAATGATGAATTTGAATTACTCTTTAAATTTCCTGGGTTTGTTCATAATGGGCTATCACCCTAACCCAGTGAGACAGACCCATTTTTGGGTTAATGGGCTTGAAAAAGACTCAATTCTCAATTTTCCGACCCGTTTACAGGTGATATTACCGTTTTACACCTAAGAGCTTTATGATTCGTGCCCAATTTGAAAGATCCCAATTTAGTTCTATTTTTACACATTTCATAAGCCCCCCCTCCCGAAGACTGAGTTTCACAACCTTTGAGGAGCAGTTAGCCCGTTTTTCATGGTTCATAGAATTTATCGGCGTTCTCGGGGACGTTGAGAGCTTGCTTGGAGTGTAACGATACTTTCCTGAGTTTGTAAAATACTTGGAATTATTTTTAGAATTTTCTGAACTGTTTGTGAATTTTTCTGATTTTTTTCCCAATTTTTAATTATTTTTTGAATTTTTTATTCAATTTTCGAATTTTAATAATTATTTTTTAAAAATTTTAATTAATTATTCTATATTAATAATCATGTTTTTTAGAATTTAAAAATATTTTTCTGAATTAATAATTATTTTTAGAATTTTTTAATTAATTTTTTTCAATTTTTAATTTTTTTTGAATTTTTTAAATAATTAATTCAATTTAATAATTAAATAAAGAAATTAAATAAAATAAATTACCTTGATTTAATCACGACCGTTGATCACGATCGAGCCGCGCGATGATGAGGTTGAGCAACCATGATGAGAGGATCTGATTAGGAGGCGACGTGACTCGATCTGGGCCACTGATCACCATCAGGCTCGCGCGCTGATGCATCTGAGAAAGAGGGCACGACATGGCTCGATCTGAGTCGTTGATCACCATCATGCTCATGTGCTGATCCATCTGAGAAGAGAGGGGCGACGTGGCTAAATCAGAGCCGTTGATCACCAACGAGCTCACCCGCAGATGAGATCGAGCAGCCATGATGAGAGAATCTGATTAGGATGCGACATGGCTCGATCTGGGGCGTCGATCAGGATCTAGCTCACCCGCTGATGCGCTAAGGAGAATGGGGAATCGGGCGACATGGCGAGATCTAGACCGTTGATCATGATCCAACGCAAATCGGGAGGCAAATTTTTTTTTCATTTCACGATCGTGGGCAGTTTTGTTCGGCGCTAGAGTTGTCATTTGTAAACATACCAACTTACGTGTATCACGCGTACATAAGGAATATGAAGGATGTTTCAAGTTCGAAGCCAAACTACATCAGAGTTTTCAATTTTTTTTTAAAATATATTTTTTAAAATGTGCATCGCACGTGTAAATCACACATACATAATTAATAAGAATGAGGTCTCAAGTTTGAGGCCAGACTACGTCAGAGTTTTTACTTTAAAAAATATATATTTATTAAGACGTGCATCGCACGTGTAAATTACTAGCTTATATAATTCAAAGAATTGGATCTGTGTAATTTATAGACAAACCAACTTAATTAATCAAATCTCAATCACATATTTTTAAGTGAGAGTTATATATATATATATATATATATATATATATATATATATATATATATATATATATATGAGAAAAATGAGTCTCATATTTGTATGGGGAAATTTCCTTCGACAAAGCTAGGAATCAAAACCAGAATGGTTGGATCATGATTAAGATCAAAAGCCATATTACAAGAAATATTAACATATAGGTAAAGCTAAATTCCTAAAACAAACAAGATCCTCTCTCTTGTCTCTCTTCCTCTATACCGTCCTTCCCTCTCCCTCTAATTTCTCTTTCTGAAGCCTCTATATTCTTCCTCTCTTTCTCTCTTTCTATCTATTGCGAACTAACCCCAAAATCCTCTTATTGTTAGGGAATTAAAGTGCAACTGGGCACGGGGGGAGGGGGGGGGGGGGGGGGGGGGAGGCGACAAATCTATTCCGTGGAAGAAATAACCGAGATATTATTCAACTAGAGAAGATAAAAAATTTACAATCACTCCCATTAAGAATGTATCTATCTCTCAAGGCTCACTAGAAGATACTTTGTTGTTTACCTCTCAGTGGATGCAATTACAAAGAATCAACCAAGCAAGTAGACCAACCAAGCACACAATTTTATCTCGGTTCGCACAAACCTATTCCGGGGAAGAAATAATAGAGATATTATTGAACAAGAGAAGATAAAAAAGTTGCAATAACTCCCATCATGAATCTATCTATCTCTCAAGCCTCACTAGAAGATACTTTGTTGTTTACGATGGAAAACTCTCAGATAAAGTTCTACATCTCAGTGGAGGCAATTACATTATTATATAGAGATCTAGAGAAACTCTAGGTTGTAGTCTTGACCCAACACCGTCAGATATACTCTCAAGAGATAGTCACACGATAAGAGTCGTACAATCCACCTTCGAGAGGAAGTTGGACTGGAAAAGATTCACCAAGAACCCAACACATATGTTGTTGACCGCTAGTTGCGGTCGACTGCTATCTCCTTCTGCCTCCAATCTTTGCTTCAAACATCTTCTCTCCTTCTACCTCCAATCTTTGCTTCGAACATCTTCTCGCTTCACCATCTTCTCAATACATCGAACTTAGTATGCAAAACATAAACCCAACAATCTCCACCTTATATTTCATACTCATACTTCCAAACCTGTGTGATTAGTTGCCTCTAGACACTTCCATTTCTCCTTTTGCATACAATATGATTCAATAGCTTCTTCTGCTAGTTGATTTACCTTCACATGTTATTTCTTCAATTGTGGGCCCCTTCCAGGCATACCTCAGTAGGCGTCAACATGAAGGCACCACCTTTTGCACGATTCCACCTACCTTGAGGCATCCTCCATGTCCCGACGTTATTCGAACGTCATGCTCTCGCTTCGGTGATTTTAGTGGCAGTGAACTAGATAATGCTTTAGGAATATTGAACTGAGAAACATTTGGCCAAGATTTCCCGTTCTCACAAAACATTCAAAGGTTGTGTTGTGTTAAACACCCCTCTTTCCTCTCATTATCTTACAACTACCTTCACAAACTAATAAATCTCTATCTCGAACTATTTACCTACAACCCCGTGCTTCCAGAGTTCCCAAGAATATCATGTTCTGTTTCAACAAAAGAATATGCATGACCTTTTTTAGTGTGAGCCACTTCTCATCTATCACCTCCAACTCAAATGTTCCCTCACTTACTACATCATAAATCTCACAAGTCTCCATTCTCACATAACGACCTGTTGTAGACTTGTAAGTAGAAAACATCTTCCTCTCGGAGAAAAGTTGAGAAAAACTACCCAAATCAAGAAACCAGCCATAATCCACATCTAAAGAACTTGAAACAAGAAGACAGTTGAAGTTATCACCTAATTCAGTGGAACTGACTAGTAGCACCCTTCTGATTCAATCACTTGTGACAATCCTTCTTATAATGCCTAATCTCTCTGCAATGGTGGCAACGGACCACACCTTAAGTGCACTATCTCTTCCAATTGAAGTTCCATCCATCGCCAAGCAACCCATAAAAGTACACACTAAATTCTGGGTACTCTTCCAAAATGCATTCTCTGTCATGCCTTTGATCACACCGGCTATCGAAAGCTTCTCCTTGGCAGATTTTCCAGTGTAGCATGGTGGATATCAAATGCTCGTATAAATTGGTTGTGAATATATGAAGTTAAAATCTTTATCCTCTTCGCTTATATCATTTGTGTGTATCACGCTCAATTTAGATAATACCATATTGAATTCCACTATATGATCTTGAAGAGGGGTACCTTCCTTCATTGAGAAACGAAACAGTTTTCTCTTCTAGTACATTTGATCCAGTAACGACGATCCCGAGTAGTCAATTTTGAGTCTCGCGCACGACTCGCCACACTTTTCTCCTCAATGAAGTTGCACTTGACTTCGTCCGCCAAAGACAACCAGACTGATTTTTAAATAAATTGTAATACCCTAATTTTTCAAATATATGAAAAATTATTTTATTTTTTACACGTGGTGTGCACGTGTAATATTTTTGGCCATTGTTTTCAACATGATGAATAAGAATATTGTTTTTATAAAGTATTTCCTAAAGCCCAAATAATAATTTACTTATTTTTCTTTTAAAATAATTATTTTGGTCCAATTAATTTAAGCCCATGAATTTAATCTTTTCTTATTTTCTACAACTTGTAATGTGTGACATTTCTTTTAAAAAGACTTGTTAGTTGGTGTACAAATTTCTTGTAGGGTGGTTTGTGCTTGCACGTGCACTCCATGTACACGTGCATAAGCACACTATCTTGGCCGGATTGGGTAGAGAAGTGGGGGTGAGTTGTGGGTGGTTATTTAGGGTGTGGGTGGTTTTTACAACTCCCTAATGCATCCTAGCCTTTGATCCAATAACCATCTACTGAATCCTAGCCCTCTATCTCACTCCATTTGGTGTATAAATACCCCCCTCTCATCCATTATTCTTTACACTAAGATTATTTTATAAGAGAATTATTGTGAGAGAGTTGTGTGTGGAGACCGGGCATCATCCTCTGGAGATCTTCGGCAAGGAGCAAGGAAGGTGTGTTGCATTAAGGAGCTTTTCTGGATTTCGATTATTTCGTCAATAAGGTGGGTGTTTCTCAGGACTTCTAGTGTAGAAAATTTGCCATAATTGTGATGTTTGTTACTATGTTTATGAGAAGTAAATTCGAATGTATTAAAATTGCTTGAGTATGTTTATGTTGATAATTGTGGAGGACTAATAATGTAGTAATGGCACTGAAAACAAGGATGAATTGGTTCGGTACAGTCGACTGTCGTGTGGATAAGTCGACTGGTACGAGACATCTGTTACATGATTTGTTAGAAAACTTCATGACATATATGTGAATAATTAAAATAAAGTAGTAAGGTTAAACTCATATCCTTCATGATGTACATGACTAAGTAGACATGAGCATGTGGAAAATGAACTAGTGATAATTAATCAAACTGAGAATGACTGGTGCAGTCGACTGATGATATGAACAGTCGACCGATGCGTTGATTTAACTATGAATTGTCTTGTAATTCCATGAAATGAGATATTCTCCATTGTGATTGTCCTAGTGTAATAGATTGAGATTAAAATTTCATCTCTGCAAGAAAGTTATGAACAAGTGTAAATGCATGTTTAAAACACTTCCTTGAAGAAAAGACAATATTAGTAACTTGAAATTCCATGTTGCGATGTTACTGAACAATTAAGAAATTTGTGTTTATGAAACATGAATGTATGTATATTGTGATTTGACACCATGATGCATGTAAGAACAGTTGGAAAAATAATCTCTTATTTGAAATATGAATCTGTCCAGTCGACTTAATGTGTGTAGCAAGTCGACTGAGCTGAACATGATAATGTACTGTTAAAAACCCCAGGACAGACGACTGATGGATTAACAGTCGACTGTCACGTGAATTATATTTTGAGTATAAAAGTTGCGGAACAGCCGACTGGCCATGTGCAGCAGTCGACTCTCCCGAGTGATTATGAAGAACTTGAATCGACTGTACAAGTCGACTGGTCTTTTCCAAGTCGACTGTACAGAGTATATTTTGATATGTCAGAGATTTCATTTGATTAATGTTAAGAGTTGTGAACTTTATGATTGATGTTGATAAACTCTATTCTGTTGCTGCATGAATTTACATGAATGAATCATAGATTTGAATCGAGAAATACATGAATATGAAAGTTAAGAACATGATATGCTGAGGCAATGAAAAAATGAATTCATGAGTTGGAAATGCTCAAATTGGAAGTTGTGAATTGGAAATTGAACAAAAGAGTAGCTAAGTCTCCCCCGGCAATGGAAATGAAATAAAATTGAAAAAAAAGACCAAGGTTGGTCATGTGAGAATGAAATTGAAAAGAAGACCAAGGTTGGTCATGTGAGAATGAAATGAATAAGTTCGGTTTAGTGGAGAGGCTAACTCTAGAGCTTTGATTTTTATTCATGATTCTAATAATTAATATATAGTGGAGATGTGATGAAAGTGAGAGAAAACATAAGTATGAGAACTAGAGTTTACGGTGCGGGTGTGTGAGCCACAGAATGCATGCTTGATGAGTCAAGACATGGCGTGGGCACAACTCAGTAATGATCGGACTTTAGCCACGCTTGTGGGATGTTTGGTGACTGCAAGAGGATCGTGTTCAGGGAGGAGGTTGAATTGCCACAGAATGCATGCTTGATGAGTAAAGACATGGCGTGGGGTTCCCTCCAGGGTCCAGTGCACGTGCTTGTACTCATAGATCATCTAGGATACTCACCGTAATTACAGTAGTAGATTAAGTCATGGCGAGGGATTGAACTCTACAAAAATGAAGAACGATTAAGAGGCTTGCCCTCGGACCTATGTAGTATGGGATGCATAGAATCCAAACAAGTGCGCATTAGTGTCATGTAAATTAAACAATTGCATTAAGGATTAAGTGCACGAACACGACACGACATCATTAAGATTTTCCCCTTTACTTTATTTTGATATGTGAACAAGTTTGTGATCTGTTAAGAAATGAGAATCGTTATACTGTTTCTGGCATAGAGAGGATGGCCATGTATAATTATCGTCGGTTGAATAAACTGACGTACCCACAGTTTTGTATGCAGGATAAATGACATGTTAAATGTTAAAGAGGAATGGATGCATAAAGATTTTACCATGTTGTTTTACCTTTATTTAAATGTTGTAAATTTTTACTTCCGCTGTGCAAATGTAAATGTAATATATGATGTAAACTCTGATGTAAAGTGAAAGATTTTTTATTTCCTTGTAAAATTGTACTAAGAAAAGCGAAAAGATCCTGTAGAACATCTCGAATTCAGTGTATTTGGGATTCGGGGCGTTACATAAATCTCATCTCACTTCTCCTGTTTCATGTTGGATGATTTTCCTTTATCTCCTTATAGGGCAAGATGCAATCCCTTTTGAACCGATATGTCATACATGGCCACCTTTTAGAGATTAAAGTTGAACTTGTCGTCAAACTACTTGGTCTTCGTAAAACTATGATCTTTCACCTGCACCAAGGAACTCCAGCAACATTTGCTTTGATACCATTTGTTATAGAATTAAAATGCAGTGTGCACGCACGGGGATTCAGATCTTTCCACTAATTTACCTTTCATACGTCATCATATCTTCTTTCATCTATGCCTATCAACTCAAATGAAACTACTGCAATTGTGACTGCATCGAACTAGAGCAACCAAAAAAATGAAAGTACATATAACCCAACCATGCATTATCGGGTTAATTAGGATCTTCTCCTATATTTTACTTTTTTAACCTTTAGAGCAACTGTAGTCGTTTAATCTCAAAATTTGGGTATTTGGCATATAGGATTAGAAATTTTGTGTTTGAGCGTTCTAACCCAAAATTTGGGTTTTGATTTTTAAAAATTGCCGCACTAAAGATAATGTCTCGTCCCAAGAAAAAAAAATAATTATAAATATGTCGAACGAGGGATGATTTCCCATCCTTTGATATTTTATTTTTTATTTTAAAAAAACAACGAACAGGAAATCTTTTCCCGTCCGAGGTTTAAAAAAAATAATAATAATTCACAAACGGGGAATCATCCCTCGTCCGTCCACTTCTCATATTAGTTAGGAGCTTAATTTAATATTAGTTAATTCTTAATTTAAACTTAATTAATCTTAAATCTTAATTAGAGCTCAATTAAATCCTAATTTGTACTTCTAATAATTTCTAGAGGCTTTATTCCATAGAAATCCCTTAAATCATTTTCTTTGAAAATTGACGGAGGGAAAATGATTTCCCGTCCGTCAATTTTATTTTAAAAATTGATCATAAATTGATTGGATGGGAAATCGTTTCCTGTCCAATAGATTTATAAAAAATAATTGTAGACGAAAGATCATCTTTCATCCAATGAATGGACGAAAGATGATATTTTGTTAGCCAAATTTTGCAAAATGTTATATCTCTTCCCAGATATAGCCAACGACTGTTCACCTAAAATTCAAAATTTGGATAAATAGCCAACGACTTCGGGACAACTTTTGCCAAATTTTCTAAAATTTGAAAATAAAGTTAACGACAGCAGATTGTCACGGACAAGTTCTAGAAGCATCCAGACCATTCAAGAGGAGTCCGGAACACTACGGAATGCCCCGGAAGAATCAAGAACGTCCTAGTGTTCTCTAGGACAATGTGGCACGTTCTAGAGGAACTAGAACCTTTTGATGAATGTACATAGTTATAGAGTATTCTAGAAAACTCTTGTACATAGTAGAAACTCTTGTAGTCTAGAATCTTCCCTTGAGGAGGAGAAAGATCTTGCTAGCAGTATAAATAGGGAGGAGCCTCATTTGCTCCAACCATCCAAGGAAAAACATTCCAAGCCACTCTTGTAAAGTTCTCTATAAGAATAAATTCTCTTCCATCTCACTTTACTCACTTCTCTTCAATCCTCTGCCTTCTTAACCCTCAATTTGCCTAACTTAGCCCTCGATCTAAGGAGTAAGCTAGGTGGCACACGACCTGATTTGAGGAAAAGAAGTCGTCCCGTGACACGTGGTATCAGAGCCAAGGTTTCGTTTGGCAGAGATTATGGCTGGACGCGAGGGAAACGTGAGTGATGTCACCACCAACGTGGAGTTAGTTGGTGATAGGGGAAGAGCGGAGACAAATACCAAGAAGAACAAGAGCAAGAACACGTGGGAGCAGTCGATGGATGTTTTGGACAGCTTCGATTCGAGATTGGCTAAGGTGGAGATTTCCATGGGGGAGTCCATTGAAAGGATGGATACCATGGATGACACTATGGACGGTGTCAGAGAGGATGTTGGTAGCCTAAGGGAGGAGATCCTTGGTGTCCTCAACACCTTAAAGGTAGAGATAGCGCAGCTTCAAGAGAAGTTCAACACCCAAGGAGAGGAGGTGAAGTTGTGCAAGGCAGCAATAGCAGGTGGGACTATTGCAAGGGAGACGCCACGCACTAAGGCGCCGGAACCTTTGAAGTATGGAGGTAAGCATGATCCCAAAGAACTCGATGAATTCTGTTGGTCCCTAGAATGCTACTTCAATGCTGTAGGAATTAAGGACGACCAACCCAAAGTTGATACAGCCATCCTTTACTTGAAAGAAAATGCAGCATTATGGTGGAGAAGGAAGCATGGTGACATAGCCAAGGGGCTATCCACAGTGGATACTTGGGACGAGTTTAAACAACAACTCAAGAGAAAATTTTGTCCCCAAAATGCCAAAGATGCAGTTATGAAAAAGCTACGTGGGCTGAGGCATACCGGGAGTATCAAGGAGTATGTTGCCGAATTCACATCCTTGATGCTAGAGTTATCGGATCTGAGTGAGGAAGACAAACTTTTCTACTTCTTGGACGGACTACAATCTTGGGCCAACTTAGAACTCAAAAGGAGGAACGTCCAAGACGTAGACGAAGCTATAGTCGTGGCAGTGGACCTTGTGGAGTTCAAGAAAGACTTCAGCGGCAACAAGAAGAAGAGTGTGGAAGACAAGCCCCACAAGTTTGTGAGACAAGATAGGAAGTATGACAAGCCGTTCAAAAGGGACAAGCCAAATGAGGGAGGAAGCAAGAAGAAGGAGCCGGAATGTTACTTGTGTAGCGGGCCTCACTATATTCGAGACTGTCCGAAATGGAAGGCCCTTAATGCTATGACTTGTCAAGCGGAAGAAGAAACACATGTTAGTTCCATGCGTATCCTTAACTCTCTTAAGGCCAATGATGAGACGGTGAAGGTGTCCAAGGAAAACGAGACCAAGGTCGGTGGTCTCATGTTCGTGGAGGCCAAGGTGAATGGAGGATCCACCAAGGCATTAGTGGACACAGGTGCATCTCATAACTTCGTTGCTGAAGAAGAGGCTGCTAAATTGGGAATCAAGTACGCCAAGGAGTTAGGTTAGGTGAAGGCCGTCAACTCATCTTCTCAACCCATCCTTGGAGTAACTCATGGAGTACCTATCCAGCTTGGTGGATGGGAAGGCACTATTGACTTGACGGTTGTCCCTATGGATGACCACCGCATGGTTTTGGGCATGGAGTTTATGGACAAGGTACGTGTAACACCCCAAAAAAAAATTTTTTTTTTCCAAATTCAATTCTTTCAATTTCTATATCACTTTAAACATAAACTAAGAAAGTTATATTTCAGGAAAAATTTTGGCAGAGTTTCCCCTGTAAATTTTGCCCCGAAACACAGATAGCTTACGAAATTCTGCTCAAAATTCCGTAGCTCACAATATATACAATAATTTCATGGGCTCCCCAGGCCAAAATGAACAGAAACACACAGGAAATATAATATAATGCTCTGGGGGCCAAACTCATAACAGATTATCAAATATAAAAAAAAACTATAAATTTCTTTGAAAAACGAGGTAAAAATTTAGAAAAATCCTTGTAAAACCTACCACAGAGCCCGGTACTCCACAACGAAATGGGTACGGGTCACAAACATCCCATACCACCCCACACTATACTCATCATCATCATATACATGCTTATACATCCATAACACAATTTAGATCATAATTTTACTATTCACATAACTACTTAGTACAAATTTTTAAAATAAAACTTCACCCTACCAATCCATGCCTCACCTCTGCACTGATGAGAACCTGTAACAGTGGGGGATCTAGGGTAGTCCTCAGACTCCCCTAACCCCCAAACACTAAGGGGTTAGCCATTTCTGGTGTGAGTATAGTTATTAATTTAATAACAAATTAAAATAGTATAAAGAAAACACTTACAAATACCAAGTTAAGATAATGCTATCTGAATCCTGAACACAACAACATCATCAATACGACGATATATCAAATACTTTGCCAATCCTGCATTCAACTATTTAATTATCCACAACTTTCCACATTTCATAATGTACTTCACATCAACCTCGTATATATATATTCTTATTTTACATCCGCATAGCACGAATACACATACAATCCATTACTTTTCAATTTAAATTCCCTAACCCGAATATTCATTCCTCTACAATTATCATCATACTAGCATTTCGCTATTTATAGAAATATCACTTACATGATGCTATTACATCTTTCTTTAATAACCATTTATATGGATACAACTCATAACACAACATACTTTCTGTATTAACCATTTTCATAATCACTTTCTTTCTCATCCACAATTCACAATTCACTTTCTGTACTACCACATTTTTATTAACACTTAGTTATTTTATTAGTTTGTCGACCAGTGAGCCACAGTATTCCAACATACTGAAAGCCGACAGCCCAGTAAACATGCAGCCCGATGCTCACACAGAGTCTTACTCGTCCGAGGCTACATCTTCCTCCTAGCCGAACTAGCGAGGGAAAAACCACGTCCCAGGTAAACTGGGTGCTTCCTCGCGACATCTGTCATCGAGGGAAAAACCACGTCTCAGGTAAACTGGGTGCTTCCTCGCGACGGCTGTCATCGAGGGAAAAACCACGTCCCAGGTAAACTGGGTGCTTCCTCCCAGCCGATAGCCAAGAGGGAAAAACCACGTCCCAGGTAAACTGGGTACTTCCTCGCGACGGATGTCATCGAGGGAAACCGGGCCTCAAGCCGATAGCTTGGACGATAAAATCCACTTACCCCAAACATAGTTTGGGTCCACTATTCCCAAGCCGGTCCTTGGGCGTTAGGAGGTCTAGCCCAAACCCCTAGGATTGCTATAGGTACTGGTCAACAAAGCCATCTGTTATCAGCATTAATCATTTCATCTTTTCAGCTTACTTTATCAACACACGCATTTCACTTATGAATTCAATAATTGCCACAACCTTGACTTTAATCACGTGAATTAATAACACATTTTATTAACACGTACCATCTTATCTTTTATCTTACCATTTAATGTATATCCGGTGTCCACGATATTAATTATCATATCATTCTGCCCCACTATGCATACACCCTGTCATTCAATATATAAAACCATCATATTATATTATTCATTACCTCATTATACCATATATAGGCATACGTTAAGTGATAGCATTAATAATAGAACTATATTATGTTATTCCATATCGTAAAAGTATCAAAATGTATACTTCATCACATTATAATATCACATTATTACCCATTAATTTATTTCGAACATAATTAGAATATAAACATGTATTTTATCACATCACCGGTCATTATCGTCTATATATATATCACCACATACATTACATTTGTAAGTTTCCAAGAGAAATGACTACAATCACTTATTTCATCTAACTGAACTCCATATCAACCAATCAAAGCATGCTAGCTCATACACAATACTCTAAGTTAGTAAAATTACCTATAAGGGCCTATATGCCCCAAATTATATACAAAACATGCACTATATATATCTATATATGGGTTTCCAAAACATGACCACAATCACTAATTTCGTCTAACTACATCTTATAATAGCCATCCATATCATGCTAGCCCATATACAAGGCTCCACATATACCCGATCATCTATATCGGCTTATTCACCCAAAAACATACACAAAACATGCACGGGGTAATTATATGCATAAACCGCTTAATATATTTAATTTTTATGCTTCAACACATCACAATAACCCATAATATAGATTTTATATACTTAAAATAGTCAATTTTACCACATATCTCAAAAACCCATTTTTGGACCCTTAAAAATCTGTATTTTCAATAAAAATTCACCTTTGGCATAACTCCCACAAAACATATCAAAAGTCCGTGAAATTCAGCCACAATATAAAATATTTATAAATACAACATACTCACCTGACGGATCGAGGAAACGATGTCCCACGTCCGCCCGGTAGCCAGTCGAAGTTCAACTTTTTCCACCTAAATAGGAAATTATAGGATCGATTAGTTTAAAACTCAAAACTCGACCTACAGACCTCCAGATTTGAATCCGTCTTCACCCACGCGTCACAATTGACATATGTAGGCGAGCTACAACGACGGATTTCAAATTCGAACCCCGATGCAAGAACTCACATATTGATCGGAGGCTTTCTAATAGGAAAATTTCTTTTTTCCTAATTTCTTCAACCCCTTTGTCCTAATATCTCAAATTAGGGTTAACAACAATAATGAGACTCACCTACACCTCCGAATTCATCAAATTCTCACCTCTATATCGCGCGGGCATTTCACCGAACACCCGGCGCGCACTTTTCACCTATAATCCATTCCACTCAATTTAATTGAGCTGGAAGCCTATAAAAATCATTCTAAATTCATATTAATACTTTCATAATTCTCTACACCGTTATATGCATTTTCTACAATTATTTGGATCGAGTTTTCTACCCGATTCTATAAACCCTATAATCCGATTTTATGCCAAAATCACTACTCCCCATTTTATTCTAATGACTCACTAAATTTTTTACCACCATACAGAGATAATTCTTATATACATATATCTCTATTTTACAAACCCAACACTCTAATTTACTAACAACTTGTAATTTCTCTAACAACCCACTAATTCCTCAAATCTTCCACTTCCAACACCTCTAAATCTCTCTACCATCATAATCCTACTCAATAAAACTAACTACTCTTAATTTTATATGAATAAATAAAATAGGGTATACCTTTTCGACATCCTTTTGAAAATCCGACACTTCCACGATGTAGAGAACCCTTCAATTAGCTTATCCCCCAATTTAATTGAAATTTTATGGAGGAAAAGTCGGGATTTGTGGGGCTAGGAGGTGGTCGGGGTTGGGTTCGGCTGGGCTTGAACGAAATCGAAGGGGAAAGAAGGATGGAAAGGAAGGAGAAGAAAGGATGGGGTGGGGTTTTAGAAAATAAAAAAATGATTATAATAATTAATAAGGTATATCTACACATGTAGCCCCCAATCTCCAAAATATTACAAATAAACCCCAACTCTCCTCTATAAGAATACGAAGTATACAAAACACATTAAAATTATCTTATAATAATTCCCCAGAATTATAAAATAAACGAACAATATTTATTCACATAAAATTTCAACTCCTGGCCCAAATATATCAATCATACCAATCTACCACAAATATCCATACCAATATCAATATTAAAATAAATAAAATAAGATATAACTTAAAAATAATTCTCACCCCTACAAAATATAAAAATGAATATTTTCGGTATTTTAAAATCCGAGGTGTTACAGTACGTCCCTTATCGTTTGAGAAAGACTCAACCATGCGTATTGAAAATGGATATACTATCCATATAGTACCTTTGGAGAGAGGAAAGATGGAATCAAGAAGCTTATCTGCCATGCAACTCAAAAAAGGTCTCAAGAAGGGGGAGACCACTTATCTAGCTGTCTTGAAGGAGGCAAATGTTCCAACAGAGATGGGTGTGTCAACCGGAGTGAAGGAAGTGTTGGCAGAGTTCAAGGATGTGATGCCACCGGAGTTGCCAAAGAAGTTACCTCCGAGATGAGAAGTGGATCACGTGATAGAGCTTGAACAGGGTGCAAGACCCTAGCCATGGGACCTTACCAGATGGCTCCGCCCGAGTTGGAAGAATTAAGGAAACCGTTAAAGGAGTTGCTCGATGCTGGACTTATCAGGCCCTCCAAAGCTCCCTATGGTGCCCCGGTGTTGTTCCAAAAGAAGCATGATGGAAGTCTGCGGATGTGTATAGACTACAGGGCACTCAACAAAATCACGGTGAAGAACAAGTATCCTATACCGTTGGTTGCCGATCTCTTCGACCGACTTGGTAAGGTGCGTTAGTTTTCAAAGTTGGATTTGAGGTTGGGCTATTGGCTGGTACGCATAGCCGAAGGGGACGAAGCTAAGACGACTTGTGTGACAAGGTATGGTTCGTTTGAGTTTTTGGTGATGCCTTTTGGTCTAACCAATGCCCCTGCAACATTCTGCACCCTCATGAACAATATCTTCCATCCGTTCCTGGACAAGTTCGTGGTGGTTTATCTGGATGACATCGTGGTGTATTCAGACACGTTGGAGGAGCATGTTGAGCACCTACGACAAGTCTTCCAAGCACTAAGGGAGAACGAACTCTATGTCAAGTCAGAGAAGTGCTCATTTGCCCAGCAGGATGTGATGTTCTTAGGGCACAAGGTAGCCGATGGGAAGATTTATATGGATAAATCCAAGGTGTAGGCCATTTCGAAGTGGGAACCGCCCAAGAACGTGACTGAGCTGCCGTCTTTCTTAGGCCTTGTGAATTATTACAGGCTGTTCATTCTTGGATACTCAGCTAGAGCCACACCACTTACCAACCTACTCAAGAAGAAAGTTGTTTGGGTATGGACGGATGACTGCCGAGCAACCTTTGAAGATTTAAAGAAGGCCATTACGGAGGAACCAGTTCTGAGGCTGCCAGATTACTTGAAGCCATTCGAGGTACACACTGATGCATCCGACTTTGCGATAGGAGGGGTACTCATGCAGGAAGATCACCAGTGGCCTATGAGAGTCGGAAGTTAAATGAGACGGAACGGAGGTACCCGGTGCACGACAAGGAGATGACGGCTATCATCCATTGTCTTCGGGTATGGAGGCATTACTTGTTGGGGAGTCAGTTTATAATCAAGACCGACAATATTGCTACAAGCTACTTCCAGAATCAAAAGAAGCTAAGCCTCAAACAAGCACGTTGGCAAGACTTCTTGGCTGAGTTCAACTATGTGATGGAGTATAAGCCAGGTAAGACCAACGTGATAGCCAATGCATTAAGTCGCAAGGCGGAGCTTGCGACCATCACCCAAGTCGAGTGTGATCTTGCCAAACGTATCAAGGAGAGATTGAGTCATGACCCCTTAGCCGTTAATGTGGTGAATATGGCTAAAGAAGGCAAGACACGCAAATTTTGGATGGAGGGCGGACTTCTCCTCACAGTTGGTGATCGTCTCTATGTTCCCAAGTGGGACAACTTGAGAAGGGAAGTCTTGAAAGAATGTCATGATTCTAGGTGGGTTGGACATCCAGGCACGCACCGTATGCGGGCATTAGTGGAGCGGTCCTATTATTGGCCTAGCATGAGGGATGATGTCGAAGCTTATGTGAAGACTTGTCTTATATGCCAACAAGACAAGGTGGAACAAGATAAGCCAACTGGGTTGTTGGAACCACTACCCGTACCGGAGCTTCCATGGGAAAGTATATCCATGGACTTCATCTCAGCGTTGCCTTTGTCAGAGGGATGCGGTTCCATAATGGTTGTAGTGGATTGGTTCTCTAAGTATGGAACCTTTATCCCAGTCCCGAGAGATTGCACGGCCGAGGAAGCGGGAAGGTTATTCTTCAAACATGTGGCCAAGTATTGGAGACTTCCTCGGACCATCATAAGTGATCGAGATCCGCGCTTCACGGGTAAGTTTTGGAGAGAACTATTCAAGTTGATGGGCTCGGATCTCCACTTCTCCACCAGTTTTCATCCTCAAACCGATGGCCAAACAGAGAGGGTGAACCATCTGTTGGAGATATACCTTCGGCACTATGTGAGTGCCAACCAGTGGGATTGGACTAAGTTGCTCGACGTGGCCCAGTTTTCATATAACCTGCAGAAGAGCGAGGCTACGGGAAGGAGTCCCTTTGAACTAGTAACCGGACAATAACCGATGACACCTCAAGAGCTAGCAAAGGGGTACACTGGTTCAAGCCCGCTAGCCTACAAGTTTGCCAAAGGGTGGAATGAGGAGATAGATATTGTCCGGAGCTACTTGACCAAGGTGGCCAAACGGATGAAGAAATGAGCCGATGTGAAAAGGCAGCCGAGGGAATTCATTATAGGTGACGAGGTGATGGTGAAGTTACCCCAAAAGATGTTCAAGTCTACGCGCCAAGTTCACAAAGGCTTAACACGAAGATATAAGGGACCATACCAGGTATTGGAAAAAGTTGGCACGAGATCCTACAAGATAGCTTTGCCGTCGCACCTGAAGATCCACCCAGTTTTCCATGTTAGCCTTCTCAAACCTTATAGTAGGGACGAGGAGGACCCAAGAAGGAACGAATCTCATCGAGCCCCACCAGCAAACGTGGTTTCATATGATAAGGAAATCGATGAGATCTTAGCCGACCGAGTTATTCGCAAGAGGGGCACGCCTAACTGGACCGAGTACTATGTGCGCTGGAAGGATCAACCCGAGAGCGAGTCTAGTTGGGAGCGAGAACAAGACCTATGAAAGTTCCGTGACAAGATTGAAGAATTCAAGTCTAAGGCTTGACGAGGACGTCAAGAGCTTAGGTGGGGGAGGGTGTCACGGACAAGTTCTAGAAGCATTCAGACCATTCAAGAGGAGTCCGGAACACTACGGAATGCCCCGGAAGAATCAAGAATGTCCTAGAGTTCTCTAGGACAATGTGGCACGTTCTAGAGGAACTAGAACCTTTTGATGAATGTACATAGTTATAGAGTATTCTAGAAAACTCTTGTACATAGTAGAACTCTTGTAGTCTAGAATCTTCCCTTGAGGAGGAGAAAGATATTGCTAGCACTATAAATAGGGAGGAGCCTCATTTGCTCCAACCATCCAAGGAAAAGCATTCCAAGCCACTCTTGTAAAGTTCTCTATAAGAATAAATTCTCTTCCATCTTACTTTACTCACTTCTCTTCAATCCTCTGCCTTCTTAACCCTCAATTTACTCAATCTAAGGAGTAAGCTAGATGGCACACGGCTGAGGAAAAGAAGTCGTCCCGTGACAAGATGCTCTCAATAAACCGTCTAAAATAGGGCTCCTTAATTAATGGTCTGATGGACATATGAATAAAGTGCTAGAAGACATCAACACCATTTTCTGAGGAAAACCTTCAAACTAGAATTTCACCAGCAATATTTTTCAAACAGAAAGCAGTACACACAATTGCCTTTCAGTCAAGTATCGCATCCCAAACTACACTATAAAGTTTGTATACTGCCTGCCAAATTAATAAGAGAGCTCACCAAAGCCATTAACAAGAGATTTCACCAAAGCCAAACTAATACTAGTATACTGCTTGGCCATCCCCACCCTCTCCACTACATCTGCCTTCACCCACCCCTCCACCTCCTCCATCCCGTCCGTGCACGTCTCCTCATTCGTCAGTGCTGCACTCATCCATGTCTGCACGTTTGACACCATCCATGCCACCCGAGGCCCTTCCATCTCCCCTCCATTCAACTTCCCTATCTCGGAGGCCGACTGCCACGTCTGCTCAGCTGCATCACTGAGCGTGCTGACGCAGTCTTTGAGCGCAGAAGCAGTGCGAGGGGTAGTGGAGTTGGTGGTGGTGTTGAGGTAGGAGGAGACACTGTCGGCGGCAAAGTGGATTTGGGTGGTGGAGAGCTTGGCAGAGGTACCGGCAAGGCGCATGGGATCTTGTTGGATAGAGGAGGCGTAGCGGGAGAGGGAGGAGACGCATAGGGAGGGGTAGAGGGTGGATTGGCACCGGGCTTTGATGAAATCGGTGCTCGAGTTTGTTAAGGTGGGTGGTGGTGCTGGGAGGGCGGAGGAAGATGAGGGTTTGGTGATGAGGGTGATAAAGATGAGGAAGAATAGGAAGGAGAAGGAGTTTGGTGCCATTTTTATGTTAGTTGAGAACGTTTGGAATTTTGGAGTCTGAAGTGGCTTGGGTTGGGTGGGGGGTTTAAATATGGGTTGGTGCGGGAAAAATTATAAGAATGCCACTAAAAATTTTAATGAATTTTAATAGGGAAAGTTATTTTTAAGCCAATATTTTTTCCTTTTCTTTATAACTCTTAGGTGAAAGCATCCGTAGTCGTTGACCATTCTTTGCAAAATTTGTTAAATTTGAAAAAAAATCGAGCTGTACTCATTGTCTAAATATCCAAAATTTGGATCCGAGAGAAACAGTGGTCGAATATATTTGGAAAAGATTAAAAAATTTAAAAAATATAGCCGACGAACGATGATCTTTCATCCGTTCATTTAAATAATAAAAATTCAGATGAAAGATCATCTTTCGTCGCTTCTTTTTTATATAAATATATCGGACGGATCAATTTTTTTTTATAAAAGTAATTGATCGGACGGGAAATCATTCTTTCCAAATTTAAAGAGGAAATTCTATAGAATTATGCCTATAAAATTATTATGCATACATATTAGGATTTAGTTAATATTTAATTAAGATTTAAAATTAAAATAAGATTTAATTAAGATTAAACCAATTATTAATTTAGATTTAATTAGTGGAAACAACTCTCGAACGGGAAATGATTCCCTGTCCGTGAGCAAACTTTTTTTTCTTTAATTGCTCAAACGACGCGTCTTTTGTTTGTTTTTTTTCACCATAATTTTTCTCATCATATTTTTTCAAAAATAATACCAAGCATGCCACACTAAGAAAGAAAATGAAATTATAAAAAGCATTAATAATTGATATCACGTGTGTTACTCTATCAAGAAACACCCAAATTATTCCCAAAAATCGCATCTATTCTTTTGCTTAAGTAAAACTCTAATTAAATCTAAATTAATAATCAGACGAAAGAATAGGACGAAAGATCATCTTTCGTCGCTTCTTTTTTTAATAAATATATCGGACGGGCGATCATTTTTTAATATAAAAATCGATCAGACGGGAAATTATTCTTTCCAAAATTTGAAGAGGAAGTTCTAGGGAATTATGCCTATAGAATTATTATGCGTACAAATTAGGATTTAATTTAATTAAGGTTTAATTAGGATTAAATTAATGATTAATTTAGATTTAATCAGTGGAAACAACTCTCGGACGGGAAATGAATCCCCGTCCGTGAGCAATATATATATATTTTTTAAATGCTGAAACCACCCGTCTCATGTTTTTTTAAAAAAATCAATAGACGGAAAATCATTCATCGTCCGACACATTTTATAATATATATATATATATATATATATATATATATATATATATATATATATATATATATATATATATTGTGACGCAGTGGCGAAGCCAGGATTTTCATCCACCCTGAGCGAACGAAATTATAAGAACTAAAAATTTATAAAGTCTTTATACGTCTACAATCATATTATAAAAGTACTTAAACAGATTCTAAGATACCAAAGTAATTAAATGTCAATACTATATCAAAGTTCTACTACTCGTCGAAAACTCTATCAAAGTACTGCCATAGTCAGATAAACAATAGATACCAAAGAGGCAAAGATCTACCACTTGTCAGATACATGTTAAAAAGATTAACAACAAAGCAGATTCATGTTGTACTCAAAACATGATGATATCAAATGAAGCAAATTAAAAGTTTATGGGACAAATTAAAAGTGTTGAAAGAATCTGCCAATTTAGGAACAATTATCAATTTCAGATCTTTTGTTTGACACATTTGGATTTACCTTTTTCTGTGTGGATGAAAGAGGGTTAGACATTAGATAGAATATTTGATTGGGATCTTTAAATTGCTTTAATATATTACTAGAAAAAATAAAAATTCAAGCATTTTTTTCATATGTTGCGGGAAAGGTTACCCATTTTATGTTGCAAGAATCTTCAAATCAAATTTTGCGTTTTGCTCCAACTTCTCCTCTTGGGCATTCAATCGACCAAATTCTGTGTAGCAAGTTTTCTCCTTTAGCCCCCCAATTACAAGCTCCTCATTTGCATATCGAAGAAAGGAAATCGTTTTCAAATTTCAAAGCTATAAAAACTACAATATAAAAAATCACAGTAAATTCAATTTAATATTAAATTCTGAATAAATCAATAAGATAAATCTAAATGTACTAAGAATATACCATCAAAATACAAATTCAAGAAACTGAGCTTCAGAAATTGGGATTTGGGATTTTGGAACTAGGGTTTCAGATGAGAGACTTGGAGTAGCCAGGTAGAGAAAGATTGAGAAGATGATGAAAAGTTTGGAATTTGGGGTTTGAATCGGGAATGGTATCTAGTGTTTGCGATTCGGCGAAGAATGAGATATTCGGAGGAGAACGGGCATCGGCGTTGGTGCATCGCAGTTGGGAGGTAGACAAACAGAGGAACTCTTGAAGATTTGGAGGTTTGAAAAATGGAATTGAGGGCTTGGATAATTGGATTGGGAGCTAGGGTTTCGGAGGAGCACGGAAAGTAAAAACCGAAGAAAGAAGAGGAGCGGGAGGTGTTAATTGGTTCGCTGGGTCTTGGGCCGAAAGAGGAGCGAGGATGTTTCTTGCCCCAGTTCAGGGGGACCAATGGCCTCCATTTAAAAAAATTGAATTGGGCCTACATAGAGGACTAGAAAATGCCAGGGGAGCGGCCGCTCACCCTGGGCCATTACTGTCTCCGCCTCTGTTGTGACAAGACATCATCTATCATCCGTCAATTTTTAAAAATCAAAACTCAAATTTTGAGTTAAAATGACTACAGCCCAAAATGAAATTTTGAGATTGAACAACTACAGATGCTCTAATAAAGTATATTTGGAAACAGAAAACTTTTGTGATTATAAATAAGAGGAGAACTTTGGGTAAAAGTACCTTATTAAATTGGTCTTTTTCCTTAGTACCCATGGAAGTATAAATATGGAAACAGGACATGGAACTTTTTTTAAATTAGAAATAGAGATAAATGTAATTGAAATATGAGACCTATTATGGATTATGTAGCATTGCATATAAAAATAGGCATAAATGTAATTAAAATCACCTAAATAAACAAGTTAGAGCTACATAATCATAATATGAGACCTATTATCCGTTGCAAATTAGTAATATTCTCTTGTCCATTACAATAATCTCTAAAAAAAATAAGGATAAAATGTATAGGAAATGTGAAAATAAGTGTTTGAATCGTTAATTCGGTGTTGACAAATTGTGCAAGAACTGTCTTAGATGTGTCCAATGTATACGCTTATATTAATATAAATTCGAAGAAATGTATGAAAAATGTACGATGTGTGCTAAAAGAGGGTTCATGAAGCGTAGGTTGTCTAATACCAATATTGGACATGAACACAGATCCATAATACTAGCATCCAAGCAACATTGATATTTATAATATACTACTATTAGCCAAATGTATTGTTTTTAGTTAAAATGTTTTATTCTTTTGGCAAAGTATACTATTTGGTTTCCTTTTCATTAAAACAATGGGGGTTTTAACACATATAGCTTTAACAAATATGCTAATATCATATATGACTTTCATAAATATATATTTTCATATATGCCCCTAACAATTTGGATCTTATTTTATATTTACCCACAATTTAAGGTATCGATAACTAAACCCTGACTTAACTCTCTTACAAGATGATTAAAAATCAAATTAAAAAATCCAACTGAGTAATCAAATGAGAAAGAGTTTAAGAATTTTAGAGAGAACTAAAAAATAACCCATAAATCTTATGATCTATTAATAGAACACAAAATTGATATTTATAAAGATGGACTATAAGTTTACCTATTTTTAAAAATATATAATAAATTTTGAAAAAAGTTAGATGAATTTTATTTGGATTAACAATGAAGAAGAAGATGATGTTTAAATGGTAGAGACAATATTGTTAAGTCATTTTCGATCAATTACGTTAAAAAAAAATGAAATCATCGACTATTTTTTATTTTATTTTATTTTTAACTATGAGTGGCAACTTTGTGATGAGTCACGTATTGTTAGAGGCAATATGAAAATAAATAGTATGAACTATGTCACGCCCCGCTTCCCAAAAATATGGAATACGAGCGCGTGACGAAGCCCAGCGGATGATTTTAACATCATCCATAAGCTGTAGGATCGACTCAGCATCACAACAAGAATATAACAATATATATATACAACCAAGCATGCATGAATAATTCATTAAGGAACAGAAAACAATTGAAAACAAATAATAATGTCAACATAGTTTTCAAGTCTGGATCATATGTAAAACACGTGAACGTAAGCCCGTTACAAGTCTTAAATAACATCAAATGAAATAACTCAAATGTAAAATGAAATGATTAAAGAAAGATTTTTCCAAGCAATGCCTAGATCGTCTGCTCACCAATTCCAGCAGGTAGTACACCTCCAAAGTCCACCTAATAAATATAAAAAGGAAAAAGTAAAGAAAACAAGAGAAAACGCACTTACTGCAAGTTAGGGCCACAAATAGTAAAAACGAGTACAAGTAATGGGAAACAAGAATTGGAATCAAGAATGTAACAGGGATACAACAAGTAGTGGAAATCCAAGAACTAGATAGCAAGAGGGACATCTTAGTAAATAGGCTGGATAACAAATACTAATGGTGAAACAAGTGACAAGTGAACACATAGGGTATCTAACCTCAAGTGACAAGTCTCAAGTCTAGTGTCATGTAACAAGTGCCAAGTCTAGTGTCAAAATTTTATTTCAAGTGTCAAGTCTCAAGTAACAAGTTGTCGAGTATCAGGTAACATGTATCAAGTTCAGGTTTCAGGTTCCAAGTCCCATGTATCATGATTCATGTTTCATATCATTAAGTATCAAGTAACAGGTGTCATGTTCAAGTTTCATGTTCAAGTCTTGTAGTTATTACTATCTAGGTAGCACTTCATGCATCCATTTTTTTACTATATGGTTGCTACATTTAATGCAATTTCGTTTAGACCTAGTAATGGATTTTATAGGGCGGCGTACTCTGGTATCAAGTATCAAGCAAGCACGGTTCATGAATATGAAAATAAATAACAAGTTCACGAAACGAGTCCGTGAATACTAACAAGTTCAAGAACCACACAGTGGGTTCATGAATACAACAAGTTCATGAGCCAAGTAACTGACTCCATGAATACATCAAGTGCAACAAGTTCATGAACCGAGTACTGGGAAACACAGGCCCCCTTCCGAGTACACTTACCTATATTGTCCACTACTATGGTCTTTCCCTTAAACCCCGGCTTGTTACTTTTATTAATTTTTATCAAGCAAGCATGCAAGTGTGTGAAACAAGTCAAGAAGTTATAATCATGAACAGGGTTGAAACATTACTAATTAATTCTGAAAAAAATTAGGGATATCCTATAGGGTGTCCAGCAACCGCATATAAAATTTCAAGTCAAACTATTGCTGTTAACATAGTCAAATTAATTCACAAAGTAAAGGTATGCAGCAGTTTTGCGAATCTGTGTCTACCGACACAGCTGCAGTAAAACTGCAATAACTCCTAGACCGTAACTCCGAATTCGAAAATTCTGGAGGCTATCGACATCTAGATATCCAGGGCTACATTTTGGTTCAGGGCTCGGGTTCAGATTCTAATGTTAAAGGGGTCAAAATAGTATAACAAGATTCAGGACAGCAACATGTGGAAATATCTTACTAGTATAAGTTACCTGAAAATTGGTTATTAGGCGTCTAGGTTAATGTGTGATATAAATACAGGGAAAAGGTTGTCAAAACAGTAAGTAATAATTGTTTTTCAAGCCAAATGGTTGCAAGATCATCAAGTACAAGATATAACATATGTCTATACATCTAGGGCTCCTTAATTTCATGTGTCCATGTGTTCAGGGGATAAAATGAGTCCAAGTAGTTATCTATATAATAAAACACAAAGAAAGCTATCAAGTGGCTCACATTCAATATATCCCAAAATCAATGGACCAGATCTACTCTCACAAAACATATTTTCCCGCTCAAATTTCAAATTCCACAAATTCAAATACACACACTCTCTCTCTCTTTTCCCATTAAAAAAAAAAACCATTATCTCTGTCTCATTCTCCCGCCCACTCTCTCTCTCACTGTCTCCCTCTCCCAATCTCCCCGTTCTCTCTCTCTTTCTCCCGCTCTCTCACTCTCCCCCTCTTCCTCTGCCTCCCGATCAGCGCCCCCACCCCCCACCACCCGATCTCCACTCTCTCCCCTCCACCTCCAGCCGCTCTCACTCTCTCCCTCCTCCTCCCTTCCGCTCTCATCCGATCAGCGCCCCCCCTCCCGATCAGCCCACCGCCCGATCGTAACCCACTTCCACCCTCACCTCCAGCCATTCGCCGCTCTCACCTCCATCCTCCACCTCAGCCGCCGTCTCACCTCCATCCTCCACTTCCACTTCCACTCTCACCTCTATTCGCCACTCTCACCCCCATTCGTCGCTTCCCACCGCCGCCGTCTCTGCATCGACAGCCACAGACCCGTCGTCGATTTCCCGTCAGCCCATCGTCGATTTCCCATCGCCTCAAGCACAGACCCGTCGCTCAGGTATACAAAATCTCCAGTTGTTTTGATTAATTTTGGTTGATGAATCTGGGCACATTCAATATTTGGGTTTTTTCAGCCACAGATCCGTCGTCGATTTCCCGTCAACCCATCGTCGATTTCCCATCGCCTCAAGCACAGACCCGTCGCTCAGGTATACAAAATCTCCAGTTGTTTTGATTAATTTTGGTTGATGAATCTGGGCACATTCAATATTTGGGTTTTTTCAGCCACAGATCCGTCGTCGATTTCCCGTCAGCCCATCGTCGATTTCCCATCGCCTCAAGCACAGACCCGTCGCTCAGGTATACAAAATCTCCAGTTGTTTTGATTAATTTTGGTTGATGAATCTGGGCACATTCAATATTTGGGTTTTTTCAGCCACAGACCCGTCGTCGATTTCCCGTCAGCCCGTCGTCGATTTCCCATCGCCTCAAGCACAGACCCGTCGCTCAGGTATACAAAATCTCCAGTTGTTTTGATTAATTTTGGTTGATGAATCTGGGCACATTCAATATTTGGGTTTTTTCTATATACTGGCACATATGTATGTTAGATGAATCTGGAGATGTATGAAAATCTCCAGTTGGTGGAAAATTCATTTGTATGTTAGGTTGATGCTCCAGTTGTTTTGATTAATTTTGTATACCTGAGAGGTGAAGTTTCCAGTGTCTCTCCATTGTTTTGATTAATTTTGTATACCTCACAGTCGGATTTTCATTTCACCTCACACCCGTCTCTCCATTGTTTTGATTAATTTTGAGGGGTGAAGTTTTTTTTAGCTCCAGTTGTATTCTTGATTGGGTATCGGAATTAGGATGTACCAAATTAATTTTGAGGATGTTTTGATTATTTATACACTGGATTTTCCGTTAGGATGCTCTCCATCGATTAGGATGCTCAACCTGATTTAAAGAAAAACTCAACCTGATTAGGATGCTCTCCATCGATTTCACCTCTACTTGATGCTCAACCTTAGGATGTTACTGGGTTTTCCTTCATACAAATGAAAAACTTGGATTTTCCAGTAACATCAAGCTTAATTACTGTCAATTAACATCAAGTTGAAACCTTACACTTACAGTAACATCTACATATAAATGAAAATCCAGTGTATAAAACCCAGTATCTACACTTGGATTTTCCAGTAACATAGGATGTTTTTTTTTTGTATGTTACTGGGTTTTTGTATGTATAAAACCCAGTATCTACACTTGGTTACTTTTTGTATGTTAGATTCATATATTTGTAGATGCTATTTCTCAATGAAAAATTCCATATATTTTTAGAACCCTTTGTTTTGATTGGTGCTAAGATTCCATAGATGGGATAAAGTTCTGATGATGAGATTCATCTATCATAAACAGATAGGCAACAACAAAAAGTGTAAATTTCCATCGATTTCTCCGAGTTTTAAATTTGTCACTGTAAGTGTAAGGTCTCAACTTGATGTTAATTGACAGTAATTAAGCAAAAGGCTTATACTTGGATTTTCATTTATAACTCTTAAGCAGAAGGCTTATCTCAACTTGATGCTCAACCTTAGGATGTTTTTTTTGTATGTTACTGGATTTTAGGATGTTTTTTTTGTATGCTCAACCTATACTTTCATGAAGGAAAATTTTCATTTGTATGAAGGAAATTCCAGTGGTTTGATGGGTTTTTTTTGTATGCTCAAAATTTTTGAAGTCAAAAAAAAATTGATAGGTGCTTTGGGGGATGTTAACCTGCCAACCAAAAAATTGATAGGTGCTTTGAAGGAAAATTTTCATTTGTATGCTCAACCTTAGGATGTACCAAAAAAAACATCCTAATTCTGCTTGATTTTTTTTTTAGCTCCTAATCCTTCTTGATTGTATCGGAATTAGGTAGTACCAAATTATTTGTATGCTCGACCTAAGCTACCACATTTGCGTTGAGGTTTAGTAGTAAGGCCATGTTTCTTTTTTCAAATGGTTTGTTTGTATGTTACTATTATAGTTCCGCAATATCTGTTTTCAAAAGAAAAAGGTTCCACAATATCCATACTTTTTTATGCTATGTAATGTTGAAAAGTTGATCCCAATGTGTGTGTTTCTTAAAAATATATTCAGATTATGTTCCAATTTTTTATAGATTTGGATGACAAGGAACTTTAAGATTATACTTTGTTTGTTCCAATTGATAATTCAAAATTATGATAAGGAACTTTAAGATTATACTTTGTTTGTTCCAATTGATTTGCAAGGATTGTGAAGTATAGGTTGATGGGTTTCCAATTTGCGTTCAACTTTTTGAAGGAAAAAAAAATTTGATAGGTGCTTTGGGGGAAGTTAACCTGCCAACCAATATAGTAGGTCTCTGAGGTTGTAGTGAGTGTTGATGGATTTGTGTTTATGTTCTAACATGTGATACCAATATTATGCCAATTGATGTATTTAGGTTTGGGATCTCGGGATTCACTAAAAGAAATTACAAATAGATTGTTATATCTTTCCGTTAGTTACGGATGAGCTTAATATGAACCAGCTAATATTAACATAATTACGGGAGGATAACTAATATTAACATAACTGAGAATAAGAACTATTTCCAATTTGAGTACATAACTATTTCCAAGAATTCTAATACTACCCGTTGCTCCATCAGACAGATACGAAAAATAATTCATAAGAGAAAACTGAATCAACCAACTTTATGGTATATTTTGAAACAAACTTGATACAACCTATGGTTAGTTTATAAATAAATAAAAAAGTGCCCAAAGCTCAACCCCCCAAAATTCAACATAATCACAAAACACAAAGATAAAAATCAGTTTTTAAAAAGATCAGTTATAGCAAAAAAAAATTGAAGGCAATTCTATTATATCACAAGCACATCAAAACTGCTATGTTTAACCCAAAGCACAATCAATTTGGAAGAAAAAATCGTTAGAATCTTCACATATGGAATCTTTGGATTTAGTGAGATTCTACCAAAAAACTGTGCTTAGTCATTCTACATCCTGTTCATCTTTCTTGATCACCCGAAGCTTTTCTACACCATATCTCATTGTAGTTAATCATCAAAGAAGATAGATCATAGTAATTAATAGTAGTTAATACGTTTTCTTGATTGGTTAGTTAATATGTTTCCCCTCCTTTATATACAGGTCAATTGCTCTAATTAAAGAACAACAATGGATGACATCACTATATATGGCCATGTAAGTATCTTCTTTTTTTAAAAATAAAATCTACAACACTTGATATAATAATAAGTTTCTCTCATTTTAATGTTTACTTTAATACCTTACAGGTTGATGTTGACTTGGAAAAAACAGTAAGTTAAGCTTTTCATTGTGTTCTTAGCACATTAATTAATTGATCACTTACATTCAAAATTGATATTTTTCTATTAAATAGTATTATGGATGATCCACAAACTATTAAATTTTCTCTAAATAGAATTAAAAAATGCATCTACCAAACTGTGCATGAGCTACCACTACCATACTCTCAGCACATCCTCTCAAGTATACAGTGTCTAAATTACATTTTAGATGATATTATATTCTTTGTTTTTCCACCACCTCGACAGAACGATAGTATAACAAGCACAAGAAGATTATAATGAAGCTGTTAGCATAGTAACAATAATTTCTGCTAACTTGCTGTTAAAATGAATGTCTGCTAACTTGCTGAATTCATTGTCTGGTACACAAAAGTAAGCAGTGTAATATGCTACTACTGAATATTACACATTTAAAATACAACTCAACTCCTTCCTCAGAAACTACATATACAAGCTTTATACATATACAACCTATTGTCCCAAAAGAGAGTATGAATGGAAAAAGAGAATTCTGAAGGAAAACTTTGGAAGGCTTGCAGATATACAACTGGGTATGGAAAAGGAATTCTATGACCAAAGGAGAGAGAACAATTATAGTAAGGATCAGGTTAGTAAGTGAGTATTTATCACTTTGCTTGCTAGATCTTGGAGTAAGCAGAGGGAAACTAGCCTGCGTTACCATTGCATTCACCTTCTGACCATCCATGGGGTGCAACCTGTTTAGTACCACACAAAGACTTATTGTATACAGAAAAATTGACAATTTAGAACCAGTTTTATATCAAGAAATAGTAGAAAGGCGAAAGGCCCTGAAATAACATTCAAATTATAAGAATCACAAGCAGCTCTGGGACGAAGATAGTTTGCATAACAGTTAGACTGGTCACAGCGTAACTTCTAATCACTTAAGAGGACTAAAATAAGTTATTTAAATTTCTCAACAGAAAAATTAAATTAAAATAAATATAGTAAAATAATACAAAATGAAATTTAAGTTCTTTAACAAAGATTACATGATTATAAAAACTTTTAGGCCTTAGTTGATGAGTCATAATCTTATTGCATGACTTAGAAAGATCATCTCCAACTTACTCAAAAGCTCAAAACTGGTCAATTCTTTGGAGACCTATATATATGAAACAATCACCTATACCCCAATTCCTACACTGGGGAATGATATATATTGGTATCAGAAAATTAGTGCTTAGTATACTATCCTTTTTTTTTCATGATGAAGACCCCATTTGTTCACTCAATGCATAATGATTATCATCAGTATTCAAGGCATGTGCATATTGAAGCCTCATTTATTCTCCCCATAGGGTCCAACCAAATACATCCTTCTCATATTATACATTAGCATCAGCTGTGATATATTGTTCATGTTAAGTATCATTAGGCAAAATCCCTATCCAATACATCTAACATGTCTTGGCATCTGCCACCATTTGAACCATGATTAGTATGTCTGAAGTGTAAATTATTGATACTGTACTCTACCTTTTTAATTTGCTTTGTTTATGTCATGCTAAAATAGTTACTTTCTTTGAAACTTGGTTAGCAACACTCAAAGCAACTGGAAGGCACCATGGAAAAGTTTGCTCTGGGAGAAACTAAAATTCTTATTTGTACAAGATGTTCAACAATTTGGGCTAGCTCAGTTATATCATACCATCATAGTTTGCCTCTGTATTGACAAATAAAAGTAGGTTACTTCTTTTGGCTAAGTTTGAGTGCAATAAAACCACCAATTCGGTTCAACCGTAAATCACTGTCTTTAACAGCTTTGTATGTAAGAAGTCCCCTATACAGTGTACATATAATATGGTCAGGGTTGCAGTTAAGGATCTATGTTTGTGAAATTGGCACCAAACCATCATAGCTAGGTACCAAACTTGAAATAAATCACGAAAAGTAAAAGTACCTAAAGAAATGAGCATATATAAAGTAATTTGTTCCACAAAATCAAAAAATAAATTGCTAGACAAATAAGTACATTGTAAAGTTAAATGACGTTAAACCATTCAAAATGAAAGTACATGTTTAACTAAAGGGAAAAAGAATCTGAAGAAATTGAACGAACAAAAAGTAAATTGTATGACATAATTTAAAAATAGAAGTGTTTGACAAATCTGAAATGGAAAGTAAAATGACTTCAGCACATTCAAACTTAAAACTCAATCACAACCCCTCTAAGTGACCGCAATCCCAACAACCTAGAATATGATAATAACCACAAAATTACACAAAACTCAGGCAAAAAAGGTAGGAATAAAGGATACATAAAAAGTCCCCTTATATGTAGCAAAAAGAAAACAGGTAGGCAACTTCTTTCAGCTCAGTTTAGTGTCATAAAACAACCAATTCAGGCCAACCTTAAAATCACTGTCTTTGGCGGCCTTGCCCCAACCATATAAATGGCTCATTTAGCAAATAAATAGAGTATCAGGTCAGGACAAAGATAGATCAAGAACATATCATCCTTTCTTGAGGAAAATAATCTTAAACTAAACTAATATACCAACAAAGTAACTTACTACTTGACTGAGTTGGAATCAGATAACAATTAAAAAAACCACACTACATTTATAATACAATTCCATGGTTTCTTTCATTTAAATTAATTTGTTAATAATCCGAAGTAAAAAAAAAACGTTCTTTCCATGTGGATTAACAATTCCAGCACAGGTAATGGTTGGTAAAATATGATGTGTTAGACGCCATTAATCTGGTATAAGGCTTATACATGCTATCAGGGCATACTTGAAGGAGCTAGCTAGCAGCTGTTTACTTTCTCGCCATCTAAAATTAGGAAATACAATCAAGTACAATTAATGTTGGATTTCTTCCATTTGGTTGTAGGTACAATAAATAGGAAAAGTTCAAAGGATCACCCCCACCTTTCCAATGTTAGTTTAACTGTATACCAAGAGATGTATAATGCGAGATAACATTAAAAAGGGAAAATAATTATTAAAAAAACCCAACTTTTGCATAGTTCCAACACAATTAGGTGAACTCAAGTAAATGATCACCTTCTCACAACCAAAATCAGTCAAAACATTGGCTGCGGGTCAACATACCTCAATCCCAACAACCTAGAAAATAAAAATAACCACCAAATTTCACCCAAAATGCAGGACAAAAAGAGAGAACTGAACTTCTGTAACTTGCCTATATATTGTCAAACAACAAAAGTAAAATAGCACGACTTTTGGCTCAGTTTTAGTGCTATAAACACCAATTCAAGTCAATTCAGGTCAAACATAGATGACTGTCTTTCACAGCCTTGCCCCCAACCATACAAATAGGTAGCAGATAAAGTCCCCCAATACAACATACATGTATATACATAGTCAGGTGTTAAAGCATCTATGTCATCAACTAAAACAGCATACATGTATAATCCAAGATTTACCTTACTAAAACTTATTTTCATTGTTGTTTTACTTTTGAACTTTAATAGAACTGGGAAGCAGCTGACATGGACCTCAAATTTATAAATGCAACTACATTGATGAATTGGGGTTGCAATAAGGTAAATTTCTATTTACTACAACTACACCCTATGTTAACCGTTAATTGCTGCTAATTTAATGTTTCTTCTTTTTTTCCCAGATTGTCGTCCACACTCAAAACCGTCATGTACATATTGACAGTTTAACTTTTTGTAGGGTGATGAGGAACATGTTTGGTTGGAGCCATTGTTCTATTTGAAAGGTAATGGTTTCAAAACTATTACTATTGTTTTAATTGTTTATTGTAAACTCTTACTATTTGATTCAAAACTCTAACTGTTTTTTTAGGCTCACTGTTTGGTTCTATTTTGAAGACTTCAACCATTGTGTTCTTCTACAACCATGTAATTTTTTTTTTCATTCAGTTGGTTGGTGTTTAGTATGGTGGAGGTTGTAATAATTGTAATATTTAGCATTTTTGGAGATGATGTAAGTAACTGTATATAATAATGATATAATATAGTTATGTTAATACCCGTACCCGCAATTTTGTGGAGTATTGGGTTCTGTGTTTGGTTTTTTAAATGTTTTTCGAAGGTTTTTCAAAAAAATTATTACATTTTCAAAAGAATTTTGGGTTTTTATTTTGTATCTTGCATTATATTCTGATTTTTCCCCCCAGAGCCATATATATATGTTGCCTGTGTGATGTTGCTCGGTTGAGCCTGGGGAGGATTGATATTTATTGCGTGTGATATCATATATTTAATTGTTAGCAGAATTCCGTAAGGAATTTCTGTAAAAGGGCTAATATTTTAGGTGAGGCTCTGTCAAAATTTTTTAAAATCTATTATGTTTTCCTAATACTTGAGATTCTGAAATTGACAACATTTTGTAGGTTCAGTGAAGATTTTGTAGGTGGTACACTTGAAGCTTGAAGTTTGAAGCTTTCTGGATTGAAGCTTGAAGATTTTGTAGATTTTGTAGCTTGATTGTAATATTTAGCATTTTTGGAGATGATGTAAGTAAATGTATATAATAATGATATAATATAGTTATGTTAATACCCGTACCCGCAATTTTGTGGAGTATTGGGTTCTGTGTTTGGTTTTTTAAATGTTTTTCGAAGGTTTTTCAAAAAAATTATTACATTTTCAAAAGAATTTTTGGTTTTTATTTTGTATCTTGCATTATATTTTGATTTTTTTCCCCAGAGCCATATATATATGTTGCCTGTGTGATGTTGCTCGGTTGAGCCTGGGGAGGATTGATATTTATTGCGTGTGATGTCATATATTTAATTGTTAACAGAATTCCGTAAGGAATTTCTGTAAAAGAGCTAATATTTTAGGGGAGGTTCTGTCAAAATTTTTTAAAATCTATTATGTTTTCCTAATACTTGAGATTGTGAAATTGTGAACATTTTGTAGGTTCAGTGAAGATTTTGTAGGTGGTACACTTGAAGCTTGAAGTTTTTGTAGCTTGAAGCTTGAAGATTTTGTAGGTTCAGTGAAGGCTTGAAGCTTTAAGATTTTGTAGGTGGTACACTTGAAGCTTGAAGATTTTGTAGGTGGTACATTTTGGAGAATTGTGAAATTGTGAACTTTTAAGAGATTGTGAGAATTAGTTTTCTGGATTGTATGTGAGGATGAGTTTCCTGGATTGTATGTGTGAACTTTTAATAGATGACATTACCTCTAATTGAATGACATTTAGTAAACCATCTAATTGACATTACCTCTTGGATGAGTATGCACTTAAAAGTTTTAAATGACATTTTAAAGACATTACCCTGTTGGATTTCCTCTTAAAAGTTTAGTGCATACCTTCCTAGAACAAAGTTTAGTATATATTTTAGTATACATTTAGCATACCTTCTTTAGTATACCTTCTTAAAAGTTTAGTGCATACCTTCTTAAAAGTTTCTGGAAAAGTTTAGTATACATTTTAGTGCGTACTCATCGTTTTAAAGACCATCTAATTGAATGACATTACATCTTAAAAGTTTTGTTGTATTTCCCAGAGCCTAATATATATTTCCCAGAGCCAAAGGAATAATATTTCATGAGATATTCCATCGAAATTTTTACTAAATATTTTAAAGAAAGTTAAGACGTCGCGATAACATGCCGTATGAAACATTTTAAAGACGTCGTATTAGAAAAACATTTTAAACACTCACCTTTTTTGTTTACACCCACCTTTTTTGTTTTAATTTTTTAAGAAATTTATATGCCGTCCCGAATACGTGCCGTAGGCACGTCCCACGGGCAATCCTAGTAATATAATACAATGAAATTATTGTGACTCTTAAGATTATGAAAATTTATGGGAGTTTAATATTTGATCAACAACGACAGTCAAGGAGGAGTCACAATTTCTAACTATTTGTAGTATTTTCAAGGAATGCTTGTACTGAACAAAAATGTGTACAAGTGGATTACTTGCCTTGATTGACGACGATTAGATCCGATTGTTGAAGAAAAAGGGACGAAAGTTTCCGGGTGAAATCTCTCAAAGCACGTGTGAAGCACGTGCAAGAAATCAACATTTGAGTGAATTTCCCCACACCAGATCCTGCCAGAACAGCGAACAGCGACTTGGGATTCGCTGCGCCAAAACACGAAACACCAGAACGCAGCCAATCAGATCTCTTCTACGCAGCGGATCAAGGCCAGAACATGGGACGGCGAGTGGGATCCAGTGTGACCAAAACACGGTACAACGATCTGATCGGTTTGATTTGCACGGATCTTGAAGCAATCCTAAGGTTGAGATCGAATCCCACCCAACTCCTCTTTTCTTCTTCCTTCTTCGTCGAAACAGAGATCGAGCAAGAGGAAATGTGACGGCAACGACACTGGCGAGCGGCAACGTCAATGGCGGTGACTGGTCAGGAAGCAATGCAGCGCGAGGTCGTCGGTGATGACGGGGCGGTGCGCGTCAAGAGGATGACGACGCTCTGATTCTTGGGTTTGAACAGGGGAGCAAGCAGAGGAGTGGTTCGGGGGGTGTTAACGGCGTGGACGGAGGTCGTGGCGATGAGGGGGCGATGAGGCGATGGAAATGGCGATGGGTAGAGGTTGGTGCAGTGGCGATGGGGGTCGAGAGCTTGGTTAATGGCGATGGGTAATGGCGGTGTGAGTTTTTGGTGGTGAGATGGAGGAGGCGACAGAGGACGATGGTGCGTGATGGTGGTGTGGTGGTTCAAGACGACGGAAACGAGTCGGTGCAAGGGTGGTTGCGAGGTGAACGGGGAAATGGCGGAGGTGATGGATATCGAAGTTGGGTTGAAGACACGATGGGGAAGCAGAAGGATGCGGAAGGAAGAAGAGGGTTTGGCGGGTTTGGATGGGGTCTGCCTAGTATCGGGGTTAGGGTTAGGGTTAGGGGTTTAAATAGTTAGGGTTTCGGGTTTTGGGTATTAGGGTATCCATTTTGAGAGTGATCCAACTAAGGACTTGGTCAAAAATCAATAAAAATTGAGTAAAAGAGATAGATGGATTGAATGGTCCATTTCTTCATGAAGAACGACCCAAAAGAGTAGAACGAATAACACAATTTGATTAGACAAATGCACCCAAAAAAAAATTGAATTGAAGCAAGATAATGATTTTATTCAATCGGAACCAAAATACAAGATCTCAAATAGATAAGAGGGTACAATGAGGTCAAATATAGTATAAAAATACAAATACAAAAAATAGGAGTTACAAATCCTACCCACCTTACACAAAAATTTTGTCCTCGAAATTTGCTTAGGCGGTACATAGGATAGGGCTATGTAAACAAACTTGGGGTAATCAAAACAAAGAACCCAAGGAGAAGGAACAAGGCAGAGGGCAACACTAGAGAATTAAGGAAATGGATAACGACGATGTCAAATGGAAGGCGCGGAAGAAAAATAAGCAGTATCAAGAGGAAGGAAGCAACACATGGTAACAGAGCAAGATAGGGTGCAGGCAGAATTGGAAATCAAGGAGAAAAAGACATGGAAGAATTGAATCAAATAATGAATGTGGGCATGATGGCAAAATAGAATGCAAGAAAGAAATAATCGGTATCAAAATGAAGAAGAAACAACACAAGGCTTGCAAGATAATAAAGCAAAGAGATGGAGAAATTGATAGAGTTGGAATCGAAGGAAGGATGGACAAGGAAAAGATAACCCAAGAAATGAGTCAACGGATGAGAACAAATGCAATAGATAGGAAAAAGCAAACAATGCATGGAAGGAGAAGCAATAATAGGATCCTGGGACCTGTGGGTTATGGGCCCACCACGATTCCGCTGCGCTACTCCGATGGTGACGTTTCAAGCTCCAGACATGTCGTTGTAGACCACGTGATCCCAAGCGATGATCCGGGCAGGAAGGAAAGAATGAGACACCAGGATCAAAGAGAGTATGGGTTCAAGATAGATATAAACAATAATGCAAAAGAATATAAAACTGAGCTTCAATTCAATTAATCAAAATATATAGTATATATATCAAAACTAATGGCTTTAACAAGAATAAATAACAACAAATGTTAACAATAAAATCAATAGTGATAGAATAATAATAACAATAATAATAATACTAACGGTAACAATAATGATAACAATAGATTTTAATAGTAAAATAATAATAACAATGATAAATTAAAATAATAACAACAATAATAATAAAAATGGTAATAATACTAACAATAACATTAAAAATAATAATAATAACAATAATGATACAAGTAATAAAAAGCATAATAATAAAAAAATAAAAACAAATAATAATAACAAAAATCAAAATCATCATAACCATATAGGTAATAATAATATCATAAAATAAATTGTTTGCAGTACTTGATAATAATGACAATACATACACGACATAATTGGATTCAACATATCCATGAAATTAATGCAATAATAGTAATAATAATAGTATTAAAAATAATAAAAATAATAATAATATTGGTAATAGTAACAATAATAATCATATTAATAATAATAAAGTAACAGTAATAATAATAATAAAAATAATACAGCAATAAAGATAATGAAAACAATAGTAATAACAGCAATTGAAATGACAATCATAGTAATAATACCAATAATAATAACAAAGACAATAGCAATAACAAAATAGCATTATGAAACAAAATTAAAAATTTGGCTTATTAATTTTATAAATAAATCAACTATACTAGTTCAAATTTGTATGAAAATATAATGTGTAATTGTATAAAGAAAATGTCATAAGGAAAATATTTCTTTACATTCATTACATAAGTAAAGAGTCTTGAAATATCAATTAGCAATAGATAGAAAATCTTGCCTCCTCAACATCAAGTTGCATGTTTGCCTTCACGACATCAGGTTGCAAGTTGCCATCTGGATATTCGGTTGCATATTTTACCTCCCCGATATCCAGTTGCAATATGCCTCCATTGATATCGAGTTGCATATTTGCCATCTCGACATTAGGTTGCACCGAAATGCACCGAAATGGTAAAATATATATAAAATTGAGCATACTCAGGCTCAAAACAAATCAATAATAATAATAATAGCAACTATAAAAATAATATTACCAATAACAATAATAACAACAAAATATCGATACTAATAACAATAAGAATAACAATGGTAATAACAATGATCATAACAGTATTAATAACAGTAATCGCAAAAAGAATGATAACAATAATAATAATACTAACAGTAATATTAAAATATCAACAACACTAGTAAAAGTAATAATGCAAGATAAGATATAGTTTGGCCCAACATTTTTGTGGAAGTAATTCAACATTAATAACAATAATAAATAATGGAAACAACAATATGAATATCAATAGTAGTAACAATAATAATAATACCAGTAGTGATAAAGAAAACAATAGGAATAATAATAATGGTAGCAATAATAGCATTATACAACAAAATAAGAATTTGCCTTATCAAAATAATCCAGTAGAAATATATAGTCGGTTAAAAATGAAAGGTGAAGTTAAAATACACCATTGTTCGAAATAACAAAATCTTTGTTGAGAAACATTTTTATAGAAGATCGAAAATAAATATAATAATAATAATAATTGAAATATAGAAAGTATTCGGGAAAAATAATTATAAGGAGAAAATAGGTAGGAGAAAAATGAATCTATGTCCAATAAAGAGTCATGAAGAGGATGACTAGAAGGGACAAAAGGAAGTCAAAGAATTGAATGTGGATGGAGAGGAACAAGGGCAAAATCGGAATCGAAGAGAATATGGTAGGGAAGAAATAACCAACATGATACTCAATATGAATCAACAAATAAAATGAATGCAAGGCAGTGAAAGCAATGAATGACACACAGGTTGGAATAAGAAGGGATCAACGAGGCAAGTAGAAAATCAGATATTACTTACACCGGAGTCAAAAGAATATGGGTACAGAAGGAATAAATTGTACCCAATAAGGAATCAACAATCAGGATGGTTGTTAGAGAAGGAATGAAGCAATGAATCAAAGAATTGAATATGAAGGGATCAAAATGGATATGATAAGACTTGTATCCAGATCAAGTTGATTATTAAATTATTCATGTGACTGCATGGCCTGTTTAATGTTGAGTTAATCCTGACTGAGTCAAGCCTGTTTAATGTATTAGTCAAACTAACACATTAGCCAAACCTGAGCTCTGATACCACTAAAAATCTTGTCACGCCCTGCTTCCCAAAAATATGGAATACGAGTGCGTGACAAAGCCCAGCGGATGATTTTAACATCATCCATAAGCTGTAGGATCGACTCAGTATCACAACAAGAATATAACAATATATATATACAACCAAGTATGCATGAATAATTCATTAAGCAATAGAAAACAATTGAAAACAAATAATAATGTTGCTGCTGATTTTGGTGTGGGAGCAAACAGATGAATTTGTGGATTCTTGGAGAAAACGATAAAGCAAACCTGTTGACCTTCACCAATGTATTGACTTGATCTCTTGCCGCTGCTGCGAACCTGCAAAAAGTGCGAGACACCGGGATGGATCCTGGCGACGCACCCTCCGACGCTCTTGTCAATAATCTGAATGATTAAGCAAGAACTTAAAACTGGAAAAGTATTGATTATCTCTTAATGGTGGTGGATGGGGGATATTTATAGTCGTCTTAGGGATCAGATTAGGAATGTAATCTCTGTGATCAGATAAGGAATGTAATCCCTGTGATCAGATTAGGAATGTAATCCCTAATTTCTAGTGAACGGATAGATATGAATCAGGGTCGTTGATTTAGATTAATCAGAAACCCTAATTCTATCCTGCTGGACCGGGTTCATTTCGGGTTGGGACCTATACCCAGTTGAGGTGGATCCATTCGTGGGTTATTGGGTCTTGAAGAAAGACCCAATTCCCATTTCAGACCATTTTGTAGGTGAAATTATCGTTTTACCCCTGAGCTTTAAGATTCGTGTCCAATTTGAACGACCCCGATTTAATCTCATTTTTAGCCATATCACAAGCTCCCCACTCTTGGAGACTGTGTTTTACAGTCTTCGATGAGTAGTTTTGTTGTTCTAATGGCGTACGGGATTTTATCGGTGTTCTTAAGGGAGTTCGGATCTTGCTCGGGGTGTAACGGTGTTATTCTAGACTTGTAAAATTCCCAAGAATATCTCAGAATTTTCTGGATTTTTGGTGACTTTTCCAGATTTTTTTGAGTTTTTTCTCATTTTTTTGAATTTTTATTCATTTTCAGAATTAAATAATTAATTATCAAAAATATTAATTAATTATTCTAATTAAATAGTTATATTTTTCAGAATTTTAAAATAATTTTTCTGAATTAATAATTATTTTTAGAATTTTTAATTAATTTTTTTTGATTTTTAAATATTTTTTTTGATTTTTTAAATAATTAAAACAAATAAATAAATAAATAAATTACATATTACCTGGACACGTGGCGCATTTCTGGATGTCGATCGTGATCAGATGGCGTACATCGCAAAGCAGATCATGCTCTAGACACGTGGCGCGTTTCTGAGCGTCGATCATGATCAGATGTGCGCGCATCGCAAAGCAGATCACGTTCTGGACACGTGGCGCGTTTCTGTGCGTCAATCGTGTCGTGGTGCGATTTTTGAGAAGATCGGACGGATTGTATGGTTCGGTGGGTTTTTTCTCCAATTTCAAGGTCGGTACCTCGTCCACTCGGCTCGGCACCTCGGATCTGGCCGACCCATGGATATTACGCCACGTGGCGTGCCACATGGCATATTTTTTTCTTTTTTTCTTTTCTTTCTTTCTTTCCCGCCTCTGTTCTTTCTCTTCTTCTTCGTTTGTTTTTCCTCCACCTTCGTCTCGTCTCGTCTCCCCTCATCTCCTTCTCCAACCTCTCCTCCATGCGCCGTGTAGCTCACGGTCGAGGTGAGCTCCGGAGTTCGACGAGGAGCTTGTGGGTTCTCGATGAGGGGAGAGGAGCTCGGCGAGGGCGGCATCGTGGAGCTCGACGTCGACAGAGCTAGGGGCGTGGAGAGAGAGAGATGGAGAGGCCGAGGGGAGCTCGAGCTACGGCGTTGGAGGTTGATGTCCGTTTGAAGATAGAAGGAGCTCTTGAAGTTCGCCAACGGAGCTCGACGGAGGTGGAGCCGTGAGCTCGGTTCGATGGGTTCGGCTCGTCACTGTGGAGCTCGGCGAGGAAGTAGAGTAGAGCTCGGCATTGTGGAGCTTGGCGAGGTGGCGAAGCCATGGCGATGGTGTTGATGCTTCGGAGCTCGACGGGGTAGAAGATGCTCGTCAAGCTGGGCTGGTAGAAGAGGCTCGGCTGTCGAAGGAGAGAGCTTCAACGGTGTGCTCCGAGACTCGTAGAGGTGGCCTCGAGCTCGATGAAGAAGGAGCTTTCGGCTCTGAGCTTCGAAGAGGAGGTTGGGTTTGGAGCTTCACTTGAGGGGGAGCTCGACGCATTGAAGTGAGGGGTCGGCAAAGAGAAGAAATTGAGCTTCGGCGATGGAGGGGAGCTCGAAGCTCGGTGTCGGTGATGGTGAGCTCGTGAAGGTGGTAAGCTCCACTGTGGGTTTCATCATTTCCGAATTATTATTATTATTATTTTTGTTTCTCCTTGCCTCTGTTCTTCTCCTCAGCTTCTTTCTTTCTTTCTTTCTTCCCCCGCTGCTTCTTTCTCTTCCGCTTCGACCATTCTTCTAACTTTCTCGTCCGACCCTTGAACCCACCTCCGAGCTCAGATCCCACCCCGTCTCCGCCTCTGAGCTTGAGGAGGAGGAGCTCGTTGTAGGGAGTGTTGAAGCTCGGCTATGGGTCGGCCATGGATTGGTCGAGAGTGTGTTTTGCCTGGCGAAGCTTGAGTTCGGCACGGTTGGAGCTCGAAGGTGAGCTCGGTAGCGAAGCTCGGCACGAATGGAGCTCGCGATATGGAGCTCGGCAAGGCAAAGGGCTTCGGCGAACTGGTGAGGTCGATGCAACAGTGCTTGGCGAGTTTGGGAGCTCGAGCTCGGTGCTCAGCTTTGGAGCTCGATGGGTTCGATCAGAGTTTGGAGGCTGGCGAAGAAGTGCTCGAACTCTTGCGGTGGAGGGAGGGGTTCGGAGCTCGACATTGGTGAAGTTGGCGAGGAGCTTGGAGCTCGGTGGATTTGGTGATGCGGAGACGAGCTCGACGAGGAAGGAGAAGAGCTCTTCAAGGGAGAAGGAGAGCTCGACGAGGTGGAAGGAGGGCTCAACGACGGAGGGTCGAGGTCGGCGTGGAGCTCGACGAACGAGCGAGTGGGTTTCTCGACGAGGCGGCGAGCTCGGCCGTGAAGTGGAGGTCGGAGATGAGCGAGCTCATGGAGGGAGAGCTCGGCACAGTAGCTTGGCATCGAAGCTCGGCAGTAATGGCGAGGCAGTGGGATTCTCGACGAGGCGGCGAGCTCGGCCGTGAAGTGGAGGTCGGAGATGAGCGAGCTCATGCAGGGAGAGCTCATCGGCGTGAGTAGCTCGACGCAGTGAAGAAGAGGAGTTTGGGTTTTTCTTTTCCTCTGGTTTGTTTTGGTCACACAGTGGAGAAGAGTTGGGGATTTTCTTTTTTGTTTTGGCGGAAGCATGGAGAAGAAGAAGGGAATGCTGAAGTGGGTTATGGGTTTGGATCCCTTAACGGTCGACCCCGACCGTCGTGCCCTTTTTTTGTCTCTCTCTCTCTCTCTTCCTTGTGCTACTTCTTGTTCGGCAAATTCGAGTACGGATTTTGAGAAGCATTTTTCTCCACTTTGCAGTTCGGTAGATCGGTATATCAGATTTCAGACCCGAGCTACGTGGCTCCATCTGGACGGTTGATCACGATCGTGGTGATGAACACATTATTATTCACTTTTTAGAGCAATAATCTTAATATAATTAGACATTTAAAAGCTCTATATATGGTATTTAACTCTTATTCCCTCTTTTCCATAGGAAACAGCGTAAAACAGCAAAACGAAGCAGATTCAGGACTTCAAAGATGATACACAGAAAAATGTAGAGGAACAGTCGACATATTCCCAAGAGCAGTCGACTGGCCTGATTAAAGATGAAATCTACAGAAGTCTCGACTCAGTCGACTGGTCCAGAGATAAGTCGACCGGTCTGCGGCGGAGTAAACAAATCAAATCTTCAAAGATACACCTGCATCTAATTTCAAATCTATTTTGAATCAAGATTTTATGCAGCGAATCAAATCTAAAGACAGGGTATTTCCAAGTGGACGGGGTGAACGGATAAGGAAGGAAAGGAGAAAAGAGAAAGATATTAATCATCAAATAAAATAAAGAAGGATCTTCCTGAAAAAGTGGAAACCCTAATTCTCAGCCGTACTCTATAAATATCAGAAGAGGTCAACTTAGAAAAGGGGATCATCATATATATCTCTGGGAAGCGACTCAATCACCAAGTTCCTGAACAAACATCGAGAGCATCACTCCATCAACATCGAAGAAGTAGAGAGAAGATCCAGTAACCAGAAGGCAGTCGACTGTGTGACAGCCAGTCGACCATATTGCCGGAATCCATTAGTTTATTTCTTCTTCTCTCTTTATTCTTTTATGTTGATCATGTATTCAAGCTTGTTAAGCAATAAAGTTATTATTATGTGGAACTAATTTCATAGTTGGGTAGATCGAAACCGTAGTTATGTAATGCTATTTTCTTCTGAACTTTTCTATGTTACTTATTGATTGAATCTAATTGAATTGGTATAGGTTTATGATAGTCAAACTAGTTTTCAAGACTAAGAGCAGTCGACTGAGGTGAGAGCCAGTCGACTGACGTACAGAACTTGGGAAGCTCAAGTTTGGATATCATTTATCTGAATTTGTTATATGAGCATATTGAGACGACCGAATCTCGTGCTCATAATTTGTAACAAGGGAATCTTTAGGGGTTCTTGGTTCAATCAACTTAGAGGATCTAGATCTGATACCAATTTCTAGAACTTTAAGTGTTTGTTCGTTTCCACTGTTCTTATGTTTTCTCTAAGTATAACTTAGTAGATACCATGCTAGATACTTACGGAAAGAAACGAATTAGAGTAGATACCATGCCTAATTCTTGGCTTAGGGAAACATTACTTTAAGGAGTAGATACCATGCCCTTGAAGTGAACAAACATGAGTAATTAGAAGTAAGTTCAGCAGGTAGCTTTGCATTACTAACTATTGGTGGAGATCAACAACCCAACTATTCAAGAGATATTTGTGATTCAACACCTCTCATCTTAGTTTTAATCTTTTAGTTCTTTTAGAATATTACAACAACTCTTATTCATTTTTATTATTAGTTTTATTGATTAGTAAGTTGAAGTCTACAATCTCTGTGGGATCGACCCTTGCTATTACTACGATTCGATTCGTGCACTTGCGAGGTTTTATAATTTGTGTCTAGGTTTATCTATTTATTTAGGTATCTAGATTTTCAACAACAAGTTTTTGGCGCCGCTGCCGGGGATTGTTTAGTATTTTAACTTACAAGTCAGTAGAATTTTTATTAGTTTTTCTTTTCTTTTATTAATAATTTTTCTTTTAGGTTACAGGACTTCGGTGAATGCACGGTAGACGATCACTTCGACCAGAGCTACTACCTATTGACGCAGAAACAGAACGAACTTTGCACAAACTAGGTAAGCTGTTTTCAGCCAACCAGTCGACTGCTGTACGGACCCAGTCGACTGCACAGAGACAGATTTCACAGGGAAGAATGGCTGAAGAAATACAAAATCGAGTGCCAATGCAGGACAAATTCACTCCTAAGAATATTGAGCAACCTTCCTGCATTGCTTTTCAACCTAATGCTACAGGGAACATGCACCTATCTCCTCATTTACTTAGTATGGTTCCCCACTTTAGTGGCAAACCAGATGAAGAGCCTCATCTTCACTTGCAAGACTTTTTCGATCTTTGCAGGACACAAAGCGTCCAAGGGCTTACCGCTGAACAAATCAGGTTAATCTTGTTTCCTTTTTCTTTAAAACTTAATGCTAAGTTGTGGTATAATTCTTTGGAACCAGGATCAATTAATTCATGGGAGCAATTGGCAACGAAATTTTTGAAAGAGTTCTTTCCAGCCCAGAAAACCAAACAGCTAAAAAGGGAGATTCAACTCTTCCAACAAAAAGATGGAGATTTATTTTTCGAAGCATGGAAAGATTTCAAGAGCAAGCTTCTCAAGTGTCCTACTCACAATCTGCCTAAGGATGATCAGGTACAAGCTTTTTATGAAGGTTTAAATGACACTAATAAAGCAATTGTTGATGCAGCTTGTAATGGAATTTTGATGAGGAAAAGTGGAGAAGAAGCCATTGAACTTTTTGAAGAACTCAGCGAGAACTCCCAACAATTCTCAACAAGAAGGGGACCTACGAAAAAACAGGGAGTTTACGAAATCTCTAATAGTAATAACATTCAATTAGAAATGGCAAACATGAATAAGAAAATTGATATGCTTGTTAATGCAATGTCGACGATGGGTGGAGTTAAAAAGCAAACAAATGAAATGTGTGCAATTTGTTCTCATTTAGATCACACAACTGATACATGTCCCATGTCTACTTTCACAGATCAGGAGCATGCGAATTATGTGGGTCGAGGAGTATTTCCACCAAAGAACAATCCATACTCGAACACATATAACCCAGGATGGAGGAATCATCCAAACTTCTCATGGAGCAATAATCAAAATAATCAAGGGAATCAATTCACACAAGGACATGCACGAAACCCTCAGATGGGAAGTGGGTTTGATCGACCAGCCCCAGAACAGAAGAAGTTGGATTTTGAGTCCACCGTTCTTCAATTACTCCAACAACAACATCAAACAAGCAACCAACAAGGACAAGCAATTCAGAAGTTAGAAACACAAATTGGGCAAATTGCAAAAGAGCTAAGCGAACGAAAGGCAGGAGAACTTCCTTCACAAACCATACCAAACCCAGGAGGTCAAGAACAACTCCAAGCAGTGACTACTTTAAGAAATGGTAAGACAATTGACAACATGATTGGAACACATACAGACAAACCAGATACACAACCATCAAAAGCTTTGGGTTCAAGTAAGGTAAGTGAAAAAGTAGGGACAATTCCACCACCATTCCCTCAAAGGTTAGTCAATAAAAAGAAAGAACAACATTTATTTGACGTCTTTGAAACTCTCAAAAAGGTAGAAATTAATATCCCCCTACTTGATGCTATTAAACAAATTCCTTCTTATGCCAAATTTTTGAAAGACTGTTGTACTCACAAAAGAACATTTCAGGTTAAGGAGGATGTTGCTTTGACAGAAGAAGTGAGTGCTGTGTTATTAAGAAAATTACCACCTAAACTGAAAGATCCAGGTAGTTTTACTATTCCTTGCAAGGTTGGTGAGCACTTCTTTGAAAAGGCACTGCTAGACTTGGGGGCAAGCATCAACCTTCTTCCTTATTCTGTTTACGAAAAGCTTGGATTGGGGGAACTCAAGCCAACATCCATCACTTTGCAATTGGCTGATCGCAGCATAAAAAGACCTAGAGGTATTTTAGAAGATGTCCTAGTTCAGGTAAATGATTTTATTTTGCCTGCTGATTTTGTTGTGTTAGATATGGAGGAATCTTCTATGTCATCATCTCTACCGATCATATTAGGTAGGCCCTTTATGAGTACAGCTGATATAAAAATTTGTGTTAAAAAGGGTATTATAAGTATGAAGATAAACGGAGAAAAAGTGGAATTTAAAATGTTTGATACATTAAAATTACCACAAGATGATCATGAATGCTATAATATTGATGTGGTGCAGGAGATTGCTGATCAAACATTTCAGGTACATAGCGTTGAACCACTTCAGGCCACAATCACTCAATCTCTAACTTTATCTCATGTTGAACAGGACTACGATGACTGGAGGATTGCAGAGACAGTACATCACCTTGAAACTCCACAGTCATATTCAGGTAAGTCTGCACCTTTATTTAAAAAATTGGGGTCTGATAAAAATTGTTCTTCTACAGATCAGGCAACTGATGAACAGGGTAAGTCGACTGGTGTTCTAACCAGTCGACCTAACCCAGACACCCAGAACAAGTCGACTGCTGACATGGACCAGTCAACTGTACAGAAACTCCCAGACATAAAACTTAAGCAGTTGCCCGACCATTTGAAGCATGCATTTTTGGGCGAGAACCAGACGCTACCAGTAATAATTGCTGCAAACTTGAGTGCACAGGAAGAATATAAGTTGCTGAAGGTATTACGAGAACACAAGAGTGCAATAGGATGGACCATTGCAGACATCAAGGGAATAAGTCCATCCAAGTGCATGCATAGAATACTCCTTGAGAACGATGCAAAACCTAGCAGAGAGGCACAGAGAAGGCTGAACCCCAACATGAAGGAAGTGGTAAGAGCAGAAATTTTGAAGCTACTAGATGTTGGCATCATCTATCCTATCTCAGATAGCAAATGGGTAAGTCCTATACATGTAGTACCTAAGAAAAGTGGAGTTACAGTGGTAACAAATGAAGAGAATGAACTTATCCCAACAAGAGTAACCACAGGATGGAGGGTATGCATTGACTATAGGAAGTTGAATAATGAAACCAGGAAAGATCACTTCCCTCTTCCTTTTATTGATCAAATGTTAGAAAGATTAGCAGGATATAGTCATTATTGTTTTCTAGATGGTTATAGTGGCTATAATCAAATTGCTATTGCTCCAGAAGATCAAGAAAAGACCACTTTTACATGCCCTTTTGGTACTTTTGCTTACAGGAGGATGCCTTTTGGATTGTGCAATGCTCCAGCTACATTTCAGAGATGCATGATGAGCATATTTTCAGATATGGTGGAAAGGTTTATTGAGGTATTTATGGATGACTTTAGTGTTTTTGGATCTTGTTTTGATGAATGCCTTAACCATTTGCAGCTTGTTCTTAAAAGATGTGAAGAATGCAATTTAGTGCTGAATTGGGAAAAGTGCCATTTTATGGTACAACAAGGTATTATTTTGGGGCATGTTGTGTCAAAAAGAGGCATAGAGGTAGACAAAGCCAAAATAGATATAATATCAAAACTACCCCCTCCCACTACAGTTAAGGGTATTAGGAGTTTTCTTGGACATGCAGGGTTCTATAGACGATTTATAAAAGATTTCTCCAAAATATCCAAACCCCTTTGTGATTTGTTGGCTAAGGATGTTGAATTCACATGGACAGAAGAGTGCACTAATGCTTTTATTACATTGAAAACTCTTCTCATTTCTGCACCTATTGTCATGGCACCAGATTGGAGCCATCCTTTTGAGCTCATGTGTGATGCAAGTGATTATGCCTTAGGGACTGTTTTAGGTCAAAGAATCAATAAGAAACCCCATGTTATTTACTATGCTTCTCGAACTCTGAACGATGCACAGCTAAATTATTCTACCACCGAAAAAGAAATGTTAGCTGTTATTTTTGCTGTAGAGAAGTTTAGATCATATTTAATTGGTTCTAAAGTTATTGTTTTCACTGACCATGCTGCTTTGAGATATTTGTTGGCTAAAAAGGAAGCTAAGCCTAGGTTGATCAGATGGGTGCTGATGCTTCAAGAATTCGATCTTGAGATTAGAGACAAGAAAGGATGCGACAATGTTGTGGCAGATCACATGTCCAGACTACTTCAGGAGGAAGAGAGAATTGTGCCCCCGCTGAATGAAAATTTCCCAGATGAACATCTATTTGAAATAAATGTTCAAACTCTCGGGGCAGTCGACTGGTCCTTCAACCAGTCGACTGGACTCTCTAAACAGTTCCCCTGGTTTGCTGATATTGTCAATTTTCTAATTGCTCATGTTTTTCCTCCAGGTATGACACATCAGGAAAGGAAAAGATTGGTGGATCTGAGCAAACACTATTATTGGGATGATCCTTATTTATTCAAATTTTGCTCTGATCAAATTATAAGAAGATGTGTGGCAGACGAGGAACAAAGGAGTATTCTACAACATTGCCACCAATATGCATGTGGAGGACATTTTGGGCCAAAGAGAACAGCACTTAAGGTATTGCAATCTGGTTTTTATTGGCCTAAAGTATTCAAAGATGTTTTTTCTTTTTGCAGGACTTGCGACAAATGCCAAAGGACAGGCAACATCTCTTCTAGAAATCAAATGCCACTACACAACATACAAGTAATCGAGCTTTTCGATGTTTGGGGAATCGACTTCATGGGTCCATTTCCTAACTCATTTGGTTATTTATATATACTTGTTGGTGTGGATTATGTGTCTAAATGGGTCGAGGCTGTCCCCTCACGAACTAATGATCACAAAGTTGTTGTCAAGTTTTTGCAGGAGAACATTTTCACTAGGTTTGGTACACCACGAGCAATAATAAGTGATGGAGGGAGCCACTTCAATAACTACCCATTTGCTTCTTTGATGAAGAAATATGGGATTACACATAGAGTGGGAACTCCATATCATCCTCAAACCAGTGGGCAGGTGGAGATTAGCAACAGAGAGATCAAGAGCATCCTGGAGAAGACAGTCAATACAAGCAGAAGGGATTGGTCACTACGCTTGAACGATGCCTTATGGGCCTACAGAACCGCTTTCAAGACACCCATTGGCATGTCACCATACCGTTTGGTCTTTGGAAAAGCATGTCATCTGCCGGTAGAATTGGAACACAAAGCTTATTGGGCTATCAAAAAGTTCAATTTTGATATGAAACAGGCAGGTGACAAAAGGAGATTGCAACTAAATGAGCTTGAAGAATTGAGGCACGATGCATATGAAAATGCCAAGCTATACAAGGAAAGGACTAAGTTATACCATGATAAACAATTAGCAAGGAAGGAGTTTTATGAAGGACAAAAGGTATTGATCTACAACTCAAGATTAAGACTCTTTCCAGGCAAGCTCAAGTCAAGATGGTATGGACCATATATTGACACAAAAGTCTTTCCACATGGTGCATTGGAAGTTCACAGCGAAGAACGAAATCAAACATTCAAGGTGAACGGACACAGGGCGAAGCCATACATTGAGATGGGTCTAGAGCAACACGAGGAAGATGTGAATCTTCAACCCATTCAATACATTGCATGAACTCATCATGTCTAGCTGAAGACATGAAACACAGCGCTTATTGGGAGGCAACCCAACTTTTTAGGGGAGTATTTATACTTTCCTTTACTTTCTTTAGTTATTCATTTTTATTTTTCAGTCTCTCCTTACTAGATGGTAACACATGCCTATATCTTATGTTTTGTGCGAACATTGAGGACAATGTTCCATCTAAGTGTGGGGGTATTAGTTAGTTATATTTGGAATCTTTTGAATTTTTTTTAGGATAAACAAGTTCTTATAAAGTAAGAGTAAGGATACTTATTTACTTTAGGATTGTTGAGTTCATAATTCCCTACAAAATTGTGCGAGTCATGCGATTATACATAATAAACAAATGTGATGGTTTTTCTGATAATTATTCCCTTTAGATCTAGTCCTAAATCGAGTTTAAGTAAATAGAGTGATAAAATATATGTATATATTTGAATAAAGTCAGTCTACTCCAATGTTTTGAGCGCTTAGTAACTAGGGGTATTCATCACCAATGTTTACCTTTACGTCAAACGGCAACTTGAAATATGAGTATGCAAAGCACTTTAATGTTTGTGACTTGTTGAGTAACCGGGTGGATACATCACAAATGTTTCGCATTCGCGTCAAAAGACAAGTGACAACTTTAAAGAAGAGACTACAAAAAAAAAAAAAAAAAAAAAAAAAAAAAAAAAACACCTCTAGTTTGCTACTGGATTTGTAGTAGAGAAAAGGGATAATCACAGACTGAGTAGTTGCATACTATAACTACATTAATCGCATGACAAATATGATTAAGTTTGGGGATTATGACCGAACAATTGCACTAGAGAAAGTGGGTATGTTCAATTTTACTTTATCTGAAATTGTTTGTAGTTTTATATTTTTCATTTTGATGTCCACATAATAAGAAATCTTGATGGTTGAGTTTATTCTGATTATTACTCCCTTGTTCATAAATTCACTTTTTGCTTGAGGACAAGCAAAAGCTAAGTGTGGGGGCATTTGATGAACACATTATTATTCACTTTTTAGAGCAATAATCTTAATATAATTAGACATTTAAAAGCTCTATATATGGTATTTAACTCTTATTCCCTCTTTTCCATAGGAAACAGCGTAAAACAGCAAAACGAAGCAGATTCAGGACTTCAAAGATGATACACAGAAAAATGTAGAGGAACAGTCGACTTATTCCCAAGAGCAGTCGACTGGCCTGATTAAAGATGAAATCTATAGAAGTCTCGACTCAGTCGACTGGTCCAGAGATAAGTCGACTGGTCTGCGGCGGAGTAAACAAATCAAATCTTCAAAGATACACCTGCATCTAATCTCAAATCTATTTTGAATCAAGATTTTATGCAGCGAATCAAATCTAAAGACAGGGTATTTCCAAGTGGACGGGGTGAACGGATAAGGAAGGAAAGGAGAAAAGAGAAAGATATTAATCATCAAATAAAATAAAGAAGGATCTTCCTGAAAAAGTGGAAACCCTAATTCTCAGCCGTACTCTATAAATATCAGAAGAGGTCAACTTAGAAAAGGGGATCATCATATATATCTCTGGAAAGCGACTCAATCACCAAGTTCCTGAACAAACATCGAGAGCATCACTCCATCAACATCGAAGAAGTAGAGAGAAGATCCAGCAACCAGAAGGCAGTCGACTGTGTGACAGCCAGTCGACCATATTGCCGGAATCCATTAGTTTATTTCTTCTTCTCTCTTTATTCTTTTATGTTGATCATGTATTCAAGCTTGTTAAGCAATAAAGTTATTATTATGTGGAACTAATTTCATAGTTGAGTAGATCGAAACCGTAGTTATGTAATGCTATTTTCTTCTGAACTTTTCTATGTTACTTATTGATTGAATCTAATTGAATTGGTATAGGTTTATGATAGTCAAACTAGTTTTCAAGACTGAGAGCAGTCGACTGAGGTGAGAGCCAGTCGATTGACGTACAGAACTTGGGAAGCTCAAGTTTGGATATCATTTATCTGAATTTGTTATATGAGCATATTGAGACGACCGAATCTCGTGCTCATAATTTGTAACAAGGGAATCTTTAGGGGTTCTTGGTTCAATCAACTTAGAGGATCTAGATCTGATACCAATTTCTAGAACTTTAAGTGTTTGTTCGTTTCCACTGTTCTTATGTTTTCTCTAAGTATAACTTAGTAGATACCATGCTAGATACTTACGGAAAGAAACGAATTAGAGTAGATACCATGCCTAATTCTTGGCTTAGGAAAACATTACTTTAAGGAGTAGATACCATGCCCTTGAAGTGAACAAACATGAGTAATTAGAAGTAAGTTCAGCAGGTAGCTTAGCATTACTAACTATTGGTGGAGATCAACAACCCAACTATTCAAGAGATATTTGTGATTCAACACCTCTCATCTTAGTTTTAATCTTTTAGTTCTTTTAGAATATTACAACAACTCTTATTCATTTTTATTATTAGTTTTATTGATTAGTAAGTTGAAGTCTACAATCTCTGTGGGATCGACCCTTGCTATTACTACGATTCGATTCGTACACTTGCGAGGTTTTATAATTTGTGTCTAGGTTTATCTATTTATTTAGGTATCTAGATTTTCAACAACAAGTGGCGCGAATCACGAGACAAGAGGCTCAAATTTCGAGAAAACGTTATCTTGTCGTTTTATGGAGACGTGGCGCGATCTGAGCCGTTCATCATGTTCTAGCACGTTTTTTGAGACAATCTGACGGTGAAACTGGCTCGACAGCATTTTTCTCCATATGTGGAGGTCGGTACCTCAACCACTCGGCTCGGTGACTCAGTAATTCCCCCTCTTCCCATAGTAGCTCGGGGTAGTGGTCAGATCTCAACGAGGAGGGGGGTCGGAGCTCGGCATCGGCATCTTGAAGCTCGGCCAGGTGACTCAGTAGCTCGGCCTCTGCCCATAGTAGCTCGGTAGCTCGGCGTAGTGGAGCTCGGCCATGGCGGAGCTTATTGAGGTGAGCTCGATGACGGAGGAGGGGTCGGAGCTCGACGAGGAAGGGGGTCAGCATATGGGAGAGGTGAAGATCTTCGAAGCTTGGTGATGTGCTGTTTGGTTTTGGAGATTTTTGAAGAGGAGCTCCACTCCTAGGGGTGGAGAAGATGCGCTAGGAAGATCCTCGTACGAGCCATGGGAAGACCCATTCTTTGAAGTGAGTGCAAGGAGCAACTCTATGGGAGAGTTTTGAGTTTCGAACTTGCTTAGAAGAGGCCAGCTTTGGAGGCGAGCGGAGTGAAGAGCTCGGCTCTGGGAGAGAGCTATTTGTGAGATGAGTGTGAGGAGGAACTCTAGGAGAGAATTGTGCTCTGAACTTGTTGAGAAGATGTCCGCTTCGGAGACGAGCGGAGTGAAGAGCTGCTCTGGGAGAGAGCCATTTGTGAGACGAGTGTGAGGAGGAGCTCTAGGAGATTTGTGCTCCGAACTCGTTGAGAAGAGGTCCGCTTCGGAGACGAGCGGAGTGAAGAGCTCGACTTTAGGAGAGAGCCATCTGGAAGACGAGTTTGAGGAGCAACTCTATGGGAGAGTTGTGAGCTCCGAACTCGTTGAGAAGAGGTCCGCATTAGAAGGAGCGGAGTGAAAAGCTCTGCTTTGGGAGAGAGCCATTTGTGAGAAGAGCGTGAGGAGGAGCTCTAGGAGAGAGTTGTGCTCTGAACTCGTTGAGAAGAGGTCCGCTTCGGAGACGAACAGAGTGAAGAGCTCGACTCTAGGAGAGAGCCATCTGGAAGATGAGTTTGAGGAGCAAATCTAGGGGAGAGTTGTGAGCTCCGAACTCGTTGAGAAGAGGTCCGCATTAGAATGATCGGAGTGAAGAGCTCTGCTCTGGGAGAGAGCCATCTGGAAGACGAGTTTAAGGAGCAACTCTAGGGGAGAGTTGTGAGCTCCGAACTCGTTGAGAAGCGGTCCGCATTAGATGGAGTGGAGTGAAGAGCTCTGCTCTGGGAGAGAGTCATCTGGAAGACGAGTTTGAGGAGCAACTCTAGGGAAGAGCTTTAGTTCCGAACTTGCCTAGAAGAGGTCCGCTTCGGAGGTGAGCGGAGTGAAGAGCTCTGCTCTAGGAGAGCCATCTAGAAGACGAGTTTGAGGAGCAACTCTAGGAGAGAGCTTTAGCTCCGAACTCGCCTAGAAGAGGCCCACTTTGGAGGCGAGCGGAGTGAAGGGCTCGGCTCTGGGAGAGAGCCGTTTGTGCGAGGAATGTGAGGAGCAACTCTAGGGGAGAGCTTCAGCTCCGAACTCGCTGTTTAAGTAAGAGAATCAACGGTTGTGGGAGCAGTTCCGAATGGCGAATCACTTCTAACTTGCTGAAGAGCAAGTTATTTGAAGTGAAATCGAGCCAAGTATTGGACTCCGAACTCGCTGTTTAAGTAAGAGAATCAACGGTTGTGGGAGCAGTTCCGAATGGCGAACCACTTCTAACTTGCTGAAGAGCAAGTTATTTGAAGTGGAATCGAGCCAAGTGTTGGACTCCGAACTCGTCATTTAAGAGAAAGCTAACGAGGTGTAGGAGCAATTTCAAATGGTGAACTACTTCTAACTTACTGAAGGGCAAGTTATTTGAAGCAGAATCGAGCAAAGTGTTGGACTCCGAACTCGTTGTTAGAGCGTAGTGAGTTGTGGGAGCAGCCATGTAGAAGAAGCTAGACTTTGAACTCACTATTTAGCGAGTCGTAGATGTGACTCGAAGAGATAGAGAAGAAGCAAGAGCAATAATTTTCAATGAAAAATGTAAAGTTTTATTGAGATAAACTAAGTAACCGCTTCAATAGGGCGAGCCATTATTACATGCTATTGGCCGAGTTACAAGCATCGGCCTTATTAAAAATCAAGATCCTACTTCTACAATAAGGTGAAGACCTCGTGGGAGGAGCTGAGTCTTGGAGCTCGGCGGGCCTTTCTGTTCGTTTGTTGGCTCCTCAGGGGGAAGCTCGGCCCCCACTTTTTGGACGAACTTGGTCAGGTGCCCCCGCTATATGAGTTCTTCGATCTCCTCCTTGAGAGCCTGACAATCATCCGTGTCGTGGCCATGGTCCCTGTGAAAGCGGCACCACTTATCCTTATTCCTCTTCTTGACAGGGGTATTCATTCTAGGGGGAGTGCGGAGTAGTCCTTCCTTGTCCACCTCCATAAGAACTTCTGATATATTGGTAATGAGGGGGGTGAACTTCTCAAACCGAGGAGTCGGACGGCGCTGGCCATTGCCGTCCTTCTGGGATTTTTGGGACCCATCTTTGCTTGTGCTCTTCTGTTTGTTCCCGGAAGATGTCTCCTCGAGAGTAGGGGTTGAGAGTCTCTTCCGCTCGTATGTACTTCTCCACCCTAAGTAAGAGCTCTGAGAAGTCCCGAGGAGGCTTCTTGGCAAGGGATGCCCTGAGGTTGGCATTAGTGACGTTGTGCTCGAATGCGGCAGAGGCTACTGACTGGTTGAGGGAGGGAATGGACCGGGCTTCGGCGGTGAAGCGTTGAACGTAATGCCTTAGGCGTTCACCCTTTTCTTGGTTGAGGATCACCAGAGATACACTTGTTTTCTCAGCCCGGCGACCACTCACGAAATGAGTAAGGAAGAGCCCTTCGAACTGATCGAATGAGAAGATGGAGGCCGAGGCGAGTCGAGAGTACCACTCGCGCAGACCCCTTCAGCGTGGCAGGAAGATCTTACAGAGGAGGGCGTCTGAAGCATGGTGGATCATCATGAGATTTTTGAAACTCTCTATGTGATCTGCAGGGTCCGACTCCCCGCTATAGTCTCGAAGTGAGGCGGCTTGAAGTTCTCTGGGATGGGGACCTCCATGATGGTGCGGGATAATGGAGGTCTGCCCGGGCGGAGGTTTATTGCCCTTTGCTCTTCTTCCCTGTCAATTGGGCCGAGGCGCCTCTCCATCTCGTAGAGTCGGTGGTAGACTGAGTCTTCTCTTTGATCATATCTTGCCGAGCCCCGGGACTCATCTTCGAACGAGGATGGACTGGGGCTTCGGCGATGGTAGCTTGGAGAAGGACGAGGACTGAGAGTGTGAAGGCGGTGGCTCCTAGCTGGCTCATGAGTAGGTGGCCTCTGGTCGTTCTTTAGGGCGAGATTGAGGGTCCGTAAGACTGTCGCTTGGAAGTCTTGAAGATCTGCCCTTGTGACTGGTGCCTCTCCAACTTGGCGGTCCCTATGTGTGGCTCGGCTTATTGGAGAATGAGTTCTCCGCCGATGACGCTGAGGGGACTCTCTTTGCCTCCTCAGGGAAGGGGATCTTCTAGTCCTCGGTCGGTGGGGGGTCCGGATTCTTGAGGCCCCTGGGTGCTCGGGTTGATGGACTCCACCAAGGGCTCACCATCCATTCAGGTGAGTTCTGAGGTCGACCCCCTTTTGACGGTTGGCAATCACTTGACGAAGATCCCGCTCGGGAGGGCTTTGAGAAGCCATTGATTCAACTGAAGGATTGGGACCCGCGACTTGGTCATGAGGAGTATGTTGCTTCGGACGAATTTGACGGGAGCCCCCCTGGGCAGCCCCCCGAGACCCTGGAGGGGCCTGTTGAGTAGGAGCACCTTGAACCGGAGGAGGGAGAGGAGGAAGAGAAGTGGTTCTTCGGTTGGAGACCGCTGCCTTACCCTTCTGTTTTGGATGCATGACTTGAAACTAGTATCGTTGATGAAGTTAGGTCAGGTTTCTTTTTCGGTTCCCACAGACGACGCCAATCTGTTGCTGCTGATTTTGGTGTGGGAGCAAACAGATGAATTTTTGGATTCTTGGAGAAAACAATAAAGCAAACCTGTTGACTTGTTGACCTTCACCAATATGTTGACTTGGTCTCTTGTTGCTGCTGCGAACCTGCAAAAAGTGCGAAACACTGGGATGGATCCCGGCGACGCATCCTCCGACGCTCTTGTCAGTAATATGAATGATTAAGCAAGAACTTAAAACTGGAAAAGTATTGATTACCTTTTAATGGTGGTGGATGGGGGGTATTTATAGTCGCCTTAGGATCAGATTAGGAATGTAATCCCTGTGATCAGATAAGGAATGTAATCCCTGTGATCAGATTAGGAATGTAATCCCTAATTCCCAGTGAACGGATAGATATGAATCAGGGCCGTTGATTTGGATTAATCAGAAATCCTAATTCTATCCTGCTGGACCGGGTTCATTTCGGGTTGGGACCCGTACGCAGTTGAGGTGGATCCGTTCATGGGTTATTGGGTCTTGAAGAAAGACCCAATTCCCATTTTAGACCCATTTGTAGGTGAAATTACCGTTTTACCCCTGAGTTTTAAGATTCGTGTCTGATTTGAACGGCCCCGATTTAATCCCATTTTTAGCCATATCAAATAATGTCCACATAGTTTTCAAGTCTGGATCAAATGTAAAACTCGGGAACGTAAGCCCGTTACAAGAAATAACTCAAATGTAAAATGAAATGATTAAATAAAGCTTTTTCCAAGCAATGCCTAGAACGTCTGCTCACCAATTCCAGCAGGTAGCACATCTCCAAAGTCTGCCTAACAAACATAAAAAGGAAAAGGTAGAGAAAACAAGAGAAAACGCCCTTAGTGCAAGTTAGGGCCACACATAGTAAAAACGAGTACAAGTAATCGGGAACAAGAATTGGAATCAAGAATGTAACAGGGATACAACAAGTAGTGGAAATCCAAGAACTAGCTAGCAAGAGGGACATCTTAGTAAACAGGCTAGATAACAAATACTAATGGTGAAACAAGTGACAAGTGAACACATAGGGTATCTAACCTCAAGTGACAAGTCTCAAGTCTATTGTCATGTAACAAGTGCCAAGTCTAGTGTCAAAATTTTATTTCAAGTGTCAAGTCTTAAGTAACAAGTTGTCAAGTATTAGGTAACATGTATCAAGTTCAGGTTTCAGGTTCCAAGTCCCATGTATCATGTTTCATGTATCATATCATCAAGTATCAAGTAACAGGTGTCATGTTCAAGTTTCATGTTCAAGTCTTGTAGTTATTATTATCTAGGTAGCATTTCATGCATCCATTTTTTTACTACATTGTTGCTACATTTAATGCAATTTCGTTTAGACCTAGTAATGGATTTTATAGGGCGGCGTACTCAGGTATCAAGTATCAAGCAAGCACGGTTCATGAATACAAAAATAAATAACAAGTTCACGAAGTGAGTCCGTGAATACTAACAAGTTCAAGAACCACACAGTGGGTTCATGAATACAACAAGTTCATGAGCCAAGTAACTGACTCCATGAATACATCAAGTGCAACAAGTTCATGAACCGAGTACTGGGAAACACGGGCCCCCTAGTACACTTACCTATATTGTCCACTACTATGGTCTTTCCCTTAAACCCCGGCTTGTTACTTTTATTAATTTTTATTAAGCAAGCATGCAAGTGTGTGAAACAAGTCAAGAAGTCATAATCATGAACATGGTTGAAACATTACTAATTAATTTAGAGAAAAATTGGGGATGTCCTATAGGGTGTCTAGCAATCGCATATAAAATTTCAAGTCAAACGTTTGCTGTTAACATAGTCAAATTAATTCACAAAGTAAAGGTGTGCAGCAGTTTTGCGAATCTGTGTCTACCGACACAGCTGCAGTAAAACTACAATAACTCCTAGACCGTAACTCCGAATTCAAAAATTCTGGAGGCTATCGACATCTAGATATCCAGGGCTACATTTACAGTTCAGGGCTCGGGTTCAGATACTAATGTTAAATGGGTCAAAACAGTATAACAAGATTCAGGACAGCAATATGTGGAAATATCTTACTAGTATAGGTTACGTGAAAATTTGTTATTAGGCGTCTAGGTTAATGTGTGATATAAATACAGGAAAAAGGTTGCCAAAACAGCAAGTAATAATTGTTTTTCAAGCCAAATGGTTGCAAGATCATCAAGTACAAGATATAACATATGTCTACACATCTAGAGCTCCGTAATTTCATGTGTCCATGTGTTCAGGAGATAAAATGAGTCCATGTAGTTATAATATAATACAATAAAATTATTGGGACTCTTAAGATTATGAAAATTTATGGGAGTTTAATATTTGATCAACAACGACAGTCAAGGAGGAGTCACAATTTCTAACTATTTGTAGTATTTTCAAGGAATGCTTGTACTGAACAAAAATGTGTACAAGAGGATTACTTGCCTTGATTGACGTTGATTAGATCCGATTGTTGAAGAAAAAGGGGCGAAAGTTCCCAGGCGAAGTCTCTCAAAAATATGTGTGAAGCACATACAAGAAATCAACATTTGAGCGAATTTCCCTACACCAGATCCCGCCAGAACAGCGAACAGCGACTTGGGATTCGTTGCGCCAAAACACGAAACACCAGAACATAGCCAATCAGATCTCTTCTACGCAACGGATCGAGACCAGAACACGGGATGGCGAGTGGGATCCGGTGTGGCCAAAACACGGTACAACGATCTGATCGGCTCGATTTGCACAGAGCTTGCAGCGATCCAAAGGTTGAGATCGAATCCCGCCCAACTCCTCCTTTCTTCTTCCTTCTTAGTCGAAATAGAGATCGAGCGAGAGGAAATGTGACGGCGACGACTCTGGCGAGTGGCGACGTCGATGGCGGCGACCGGTCGGGAAGCGATGCAGCGTGAGGTCTTCGGCGATGACGGGGCGGTGCGTGTCAAGAGGATGACGACACTCTAATTCTTGGGTTCGAACAGGGGAGCGAGCAGAGGAGTGGTTCAGGGGGTGTTAGCAGCGTGGACGGAGGTCATGGCGATGAGGGGGCGATGAGGCGATGGAAATGGTGATGGGTAGAGGTTGGTGCAGTGGTGATGGGGGTCGAGAGCTTGGTTAATGGCGATGGGTAATGGTGGTGTGAGTTTTTGGTGGTAAGGTGGAGGAGGCGACGGAGGACGATGGTGGGTGATGGCGGTGTGGTGGTTCTGTGGTGGTGAAGACGACAGAAAGGAGTCGGCACGAGGGTGGTTGCGAGGCGAACGGGGAAATGGCGGAGGGGATGGATATCGAAGTTGGGTTGAAGACGCGATGGGGAAGGAGAAGGATGCGAAAGGAAGAAGAGGGTAGCAGCAGGTTTGGATGGGTTCTGCCCAGTATCGGGGTTAGGGTTAGGGGTTTAAATAGTTAGGGTTTCGGGTTTTGGGTATTAGGGTATCCATTTTGAGAGTGATCCAACTAAGGACTTGGTCAAAAATCAAAAAAATGGAGTAAAAGAGATAGATGGATTGAATGGTCCATTTCTTCATGAAGAAAGACCCAAAAGAGTAGAACGAATAACACAATTGGATTAGACAAATGCACCCAAAAAAATTGAATTGAAGCAAGATAATGATTTTATTCAATCGGACCCAAAATACAGGATCTCAAATAGATAAGAGGGTACAATGAGGTCATATATTGTATAAAAATACAAATACGGAAAATAGGAGTTACAAACTATTTCTAATATATAGTATGAACTAATGAAAGTTGAAGATGAGAATTGATGCGGTTTGTTTTAGAGGTGTGGCTGCAACTGGTGTGAGTTCTCTCAATTTATAAAGTGGAAGTCGCGATAATGGCTATACGTCCGACCCTCGGCTGAGGGAGCGGCTCGAGAGTAGCAGGAGTGAGGTGGAGGATGAATGCTCGGCTCGGATCCAGAAGCTCGGCTCGGATCTGGGAGGCTCGGCTCGATCTTGTGTACCCGCACTCTGCCTAGAAATACCGGGAGAGATCCCGGTGACAGACCCTCCAACGATCTAGTCAGTTACTGAAGAGCAACAGTATTTAGGGTTTAGAGGGGAAAGATTAATTACCTTTGAAGGAAGGAGAGGGCCTGATATTTATATGCAGTGCAAATGGGTCTGGGACCTGAGCGGGCCGGTCGCACCCTTTGGCCTGTGGGCCTGAGGCGGTAACGGCATGTTTGACTTTTGTTGACTCGATGATCAGGAGAAAGCATGTTTTGAGGGGATCAGGTGGCCCAGGAGGGGCCACGTCATCTGACCCCCATCAGGTGCCCCCCACTCCTGGAGGGCTGGGTAACCCGGCCGTGTAGGAGTAGTTATGCCTCCGTAGGAAGAGCGAAGTGGTGTGTACAGCGAAGAATGGGGTTCGTATCTTCCTGGAGAGGCCAGCGGGGTAGGATGAAAGGGATCCCCTTTTGGAGTCATGAGGGGCGTCGAGTGCCGAGGAGTATGAGCTTGCTTAACCGAGTGTTTAGGGTCGGGAGATGAGCCCCCTCATTTGTTGGAAAAGCTAAGGAACGTCGAGTGCCGAAGAGTATGAGCTCGCTTAGCCGAGCGTCTAGGGTCGGAAGACGAGTCCCCTCACTTGTTGGAAAAGCTAGGGGACATCGAGATCTGAAGAGTAGGAGCTCGCTTAGCGGAGCATTGAGGGTAGGGAGGCGAGCTCCCTGACTTGTTGAAAAAGAAGGAGGGCATCGAGGTCCGAAGAGCAGGAGCTCGCTTAGCCGAGCATCGAGGGCCGATTGACGAGCCCCCTCACTTGTTGGAAAAGCAGGGGGACATCGAGGTCCAAAGACCAGGAGCTCGCTTAGCCGAGCATCGAGGGCTGGTTGACGAGCCCCCTCACTTGTTGGAAAAGCATGGGGAGGTCGATATCTGGAGAGCAGGAGCTTGCTTAGCCGAGCATCGAGGGCCGGTTGACGAGCCCCTTCACTTGTTGGAAAAGTAGGGGGACGTCGCCGAGAAGCTTTTTGTGGCTCACGGTGACATCCAAGCACCGAGCCTCAAACTTATAGGAGAACCTTTTGTGGCTCTGGTGCCATCCAAGCATCGAGCCTCAAGCCTGTAGGGAAAGCTTTTGTGGCTTGCGGTGCCATCCGAGTGTCGAGCCTCATGCTTGTAGGGAAAGCTTTTGTGGCTCGCGGTTCCATCCAAGCCCCCAAAACATGTTGGAAAAGTTTTAGTGGCTTGGTGGTGACATCCGAGCGCTGAGCCACGAGTTGTAAGAGAAGCTTTTTTGGCTCGCGATGCCATCCGAGCGCCGAGCCTCAAGTTTGTAGGAGAAGCTTTTCTGGCTCGCGGTGACAAAGTGCCGAGCCTCAAGCTTGTAGAAGAAGTTTTTGTGGCTCGTGGTTCCATCCGAGCGCCGATCCTCAAGCTTGTAAGAGAAGCTTTTGTGGCTCGCGGTGCCATCCGAGCGCCAAGCCTCAAGATTGTAAGAGAAGCTTTTGTGGCTCGCAGTGCCATTTGAGCGCCGAGCCTCTAGATTGTAAGTGAAGCTTTTGTGGCTCACTGTGCCATCCGAGCGTCGAGCCCCCAAAAATTGTTGGAAAAGTTTTGATGGCTGGGTGGTGACATCCGAGCGCTAAGCCATGAGCTGTAAGAGAAGCTTTTCTGGCTCGCGATGCCATCCGAGTGCCGAGCATCAAGTTTGTAGGAGAAGCTTTTGTGGCTCGCAGTGACATCCGAGCGCCGAGATTCAAGCTTATAGGAGAAGCTTTTGTGGCTCGCGGTGCCATCCGAGCGCCAGGCCTCAAGCTTGTAAAAGAAGCTTTTGTGGCTTGCGGTGCCATCCGAGCACCGAGCCTCAAGTTTGTAGGGGAAGCTTTTATGGCTCTTGGTGCCATCTGAGCGTCGGCCCCCCAGAACTTATTGGAAAAGCTTTGGTGGCCTGGTGTAGTGCCCAAGTAGCTAGCCACGCATTCTGAGCTGTTGTACCGGTCGATAGGGCTGAGGGTAAAGAACCCTAGGCTAACGTCATAGGCATGAGAATCGAAGCGCTCTAGATCTTGGTGGCCGTTGGATCTTGATGAAGATCCAACAATTAGATCTTTTCGTGAAAATCGAGGGGTCTTTGCCTCTATTAAAAATCTCCCTCCTCTTTCCCCACTTTGTGTTCACTTTTTCAGATAACAGGAATCTCTCTAATAGCCATCGACGACCCATTTTTGGTGATATTCCTGTCTGTATACCAGGTTAGTATTTTTGATTCGTAATGTCGCGCTTTCAATTCGGCTCCAAGGTAAGCACTTCAGGTCGCTCGGAGGAGGAAGTCCAGTCGGTGTCGACATCTTGGTCTCTCGGTGACCTTGAAGTGAATGAGGAGGTTCAGTCGGACTTAGGATCGAATGGCGAGGGTGTCGTTATTTATGACGTGCCCCCTTTACGATCCCATAGGCCGGGCAAGGAGCCAGTAGAGGAGGGTGAGCACGAGGGAGGAGACCCCGAGGGAGAGGAGTTTGTTGAAGAGGGGGAGCATGAAGAAGAAGACCCTGTGGGGGAGCACGAAGAGGGAGAGTTCGTTGAGGAGGACGACCAGGAGGGGCCCGTCCAAGGAGCCGAGGGAGGCGACGGTCAGGGAGAAGAGGGGGGAGGAACTGAGGGAGAAGCAGTCGAGGAAGAGGAAGATCTTCCACCTCTGCCCCCGTTAGCAACCCCATCTCCGGAGAAGAAGCTTCGCCCCCGTAAGAGAAAAAGGAAGTGGGTTCGCCCCGATAGCCCGGGCTAGCCAGACAAATACGGATCCGAGCTGGGGTTTGAGTTTCCCCCTTTATCCCATAGAAGTCTGGGGTCGATCAGGATGTATCCTGATGACGTGGAAGAGCTTTTGCGTTCACTTCATTACTGCGGGACTCGGGTCGGTCTATGATCAAGATGGAAAGCGTCCAGTATGCATTGAGGGCAGACTATCTGCATATCTTAAGGGCATCCTACTTTATTCCAAAGGTGTTCAAACTTCTGATACCGAACCCCGGAATTCGCCCGACCACAACTCTGGAGTCGAGCTTCTGTATGTTTCCCGAGGACGCCTTCGTCTCAGGGTTGAGGCTACCGTTGCACCCGTTCATCGTGAGGGTGTTGAAGTGGGGGGAGTTGTGCCCGATGCAGTATGGCCCCAACTCGTGGAAACACCTGGTTTGCTCTATTCTGAAGTGCCAGGAGAAGGGGATCAAACCGAGACTAACATACTTCTGTGCCATCCTAGGGATGAGCTCGCTCGGCAACTTGGATGAAATTTTTTACCTCTTGCCGCGTCCTCACAAGAGGGTGATGCACGGCCATCTGGACTCCATCAAAGGATGGAAGGAAAATTATTTCATCGTCCGGAGTGAGAAGCCTTTGAAGATTCCAACTGTTTGGAATTTTAGTAAGCCGAACCACAAGTCCCCGAAGCGTAGTGAATTGACAGAGAAAGAGTGGGCGACTGTGGAGAAGATTGTGGAAGGGCAGCCGCACATTACGGAGTTGCACCTGGCCTGAGCCGGACTGAGCCTAGCCGACCCTAGTATGTTTTTATTCTTAATTTATTTATCTTCCTGCCTTCGTGTTAACTTTTTTTTATGCTATCTTTTTGTAAGATGTCTGCCAAGCAGCTCGACAACCGTCAGACCCTGTTGGCCCTCATCTCCAAGAGGAGGGTCGATTAGGAGAAGAAGGCGACCTCGGTCGTGGGTTCCAGTAAAGGGCCTGTTTTAGGGGCTGAGCTCCGGTAATAAGAAAGGGGCTGAGGTCCTAGAGCAGAGGCTCCCTCTACTTCGCCCCAGCTCTGAGGAGATGGTGGGCAAGCAGGGCCTGAGGCCGCACACCTCGGATTGGGGGGTCAAGGCAGGGGATATCCTGCTCGAAGGTCCAGTGGCACTGGAGGTGGTGGAGCATCTCGCCACAGAGCGAGATCAGATGGCTCTGGCAACAGAGTTGTCCGCAACGGCCTACATGAGGTGGGCTCAGGCGCAGATCTCGGTAAGTATTTGGCATTTGCTTTGTGCGGAGTGCTTTAGACTTTAGGGATTATTCTAACTTGGTCTTCCTCGTCCAGACGTTGCTTCATGGGCAGCAGCTCCACAAGTGCCTGGAGAAAGAGGTTCTAGTCGAGAAGAAGAACGCCGATAAATATTTTTCGTGAGCTTACTCATCTGCAAGATGAGCTGAAAGAGGTCCAGAATGCCCAGGCAGTCGGCCAAGCTTAGAAGGCCTCGCTGTAAGACCATCATGCGAACGAACTGGCGCACTTCCGAGCAAAGGCTCAGGCGGAGGTTGAGAAGATGCAGATCGCCATGGTAGAGATGCAGATCACCATGGCAGACACTCTGATCTAGGCCCAAGATGAGGCCTACGCCAAGGCCAAGGACCACTTCCTGCAGATCTACCCGGACGCTCGGGTCGACCACCTCCACTACAACTGGCAGCTTCCCGTGCATCCGCCGATGCCCTGCGACGAAGAGGAGGAGGAGATGGAGGACCCTCATCAGGAGGAGGCCGGGAGCGACCATGTTGATGAAGAGGTGCCGTCCCCTTCTAAAAAGTAGTTTCGGATTTTTACTATTTTGAATGTGTATTCGCCTTACGCGGATTGGCCACCTCCTTTTGTAATCCAATTTTTTTGAATTTATAAAAGAAAAGATTTTTGGACGATCCTCTATGACTTGTTGTTTTTCGCCAGTCTCTTTTGTGACCCTTGTTTTTCCCATCTTCTTGATAGACGCATGAGGCCCTCGGTGCCGACCTTTGTACTGCCGAGGTCTCCTGGCTCCGAGATGAGCTGGGGTACAAGGAGAGTGTGCTGGCTCACCATCGTAAGCAGGATCATGATCGAGAGGCTGCGGTGAATTATTTCATGAACAAGTCTAAGGAGCTCAGCCTAGAGGTCGCTCTCCTGAAGAAGGCCATAGCCGACCGGGACTTGTGGAGAGTTGAGATGAACTGGTCAATCTCGGATGCCTCTACCGGGCGACAGGCTTCGGAGTCCTTTCATCACGAGGCTGTTGTAGAGAAGGTGTTGGAGATTCTGAGGCTAAAGCTCATGCTAGACACCGGTCCGCTCGAAGGAAAAAGCCATTCCGTATTGGCTCTTTCTCTAACCTTTTATCTGGAAACGGCGAGGCCCGCCGACGCACAGAGTTCCGTTGCCGGGACGTCCTCACTAGCTGGACAGGTGGAGAACACGGAGGGTTCAGTAGGAAGCACTGAGTTGAGTTTTAAGCCGAGCAATTTGTAATATCTTCATTGTATTGTGTGGCCGTTTTTGGCACTCCATGAGTAATAAAACTTCGATTTCTTACTTTGATAATTTGTTAAGCGAGACCGGTAGGGGTGCAGCTTGAGACCATTGCCGAGCATGGCTTTGCTTGAGGTCACCGTCGAGGCAGAAAGAGTCGTTGAGTTGTGGCTTTGCTCGGGAGCCGAACCAATACTCCTTGCAGGTAGCATTTAATAAGGGACGATTTGCCTTCCGATAAAAATTAATGGAGACGTTTCATGTTCTGCCGTTTGGACTCGCCGATGTCATAAATGCGCCTCTTCGGAAGGCTATATAATCCTCCCAACCTCATCAACTTTTCACCAAGAAATGTCGGTGGCTTACTTGCCACCCACTGGCAATTCGGGGTTTCGGCTCCGAGGGCCGTTTACCCTGAGCTGTCAGCTGGTGAGAGGTGGGTCGATCCTGGGGGTGAGATTCAAGGTGCCTACCAAAGGCAGGCACCCACAAGTTGGAATTCTTGGCTGAGAGTCCCGAATCGGTGGCTCTCTTACCATCCTCTGACAATTTGGGGTAAACGGCTCTGAGGGCAGTTTACCCCGAGTTGCTAGTGGGTGAGAGGTGTGCTGACCAAGGTCCGGGGATCGGGGCATTTGCCAAAGGTGGGCTCCCCGGAGATTGAGTTTTTAGGCAAGAGTCCTGGGTCCATGGCTCCCCTGCCACCTTCGCAGAATTTGGGGTTTTGGCTCTGAGAGCCGTTAACCCTGAGTTGTCTGTAGGTGAGAGGTGGGTCAACCAAAGATTCGGGGCTCGGGGTGTTTGCCGAAGGCGAGTGCCCTAAATCTTTAATGAAAACTTTTGGGTTGGTGTGGCTGGTGGTCATCGCCGAGCGTAAAGGTCACAGGGCTTGAAAAAATCGGGGCCTTGCTCGAGGTCGATGCCGAGCCCCCATTCCTATTCTCGGATAGATAGTATGAGCGTAGCTGGACGTCATCGCCGAGCGTAAAGTTCGCAGGCTTGAAAAAGCCAGAGCCTTGCTCGAGCTCGATGCCGAGCCCCCATACCTTGAGAAGCTGGTATGAGTGTAGCTGGAGGTCATTGCCAAGCGTAAAGGTCGCAAGGCTTGAAAAAACCAAGGCCTTGCTCGAGGTCAATGCCGAGCCCCCATACCTTGAGAAGCTGGTATGAGTCGAGCTGGAGTTCATTGCCGAGCGTAAAGGTTGCAGGGCTTGAAGAAGCCAAAGCCTTGCTCGGGGTCGATGCCGAGCCCCCATACCTTAAATGAAGTTGTTATGAGTATAACTAGAGGTCATCACAAAGCGTAAAGGTTACAGGGCTTGAAAAAGCCGCGGCCTTGCTCGAGATCGGTGCCGAGCCCCCATTCCTATTCTCGGATAGATAGTATGAGCATAGCTGGAGGTCATCGCGATCGTAAGGGTCGCAGTGCTTGAAAAAGCCAAGGCCTTGTTCGAGGTCGATGCCGAGCCTCATACCTTAAGAGAAGCTGTTATGAGTGTAGCTGGAGGTCATCACCGAACATAAAGATCACAGGGCTTGAAAAAGCCGAGGCCTTCCTCGAGGTCAATGCCGAGCCCCCATTTCTGTTCTCGAATAGATAGCACGAGCATAGCGGGGGATATCGCCGAGCGTAAAGTTGCAGGGCTTGAAAAAGCTAGGGCCTTGCTCGAGGTTGATGCCAAGCCCCCATACCTTCAGAAGCTGGTATGAGTGTAGATGAAGGTCATCGCCGAGCGTAAAGTTTGCAGGGATTGAAAAAGCCAAGGCCTTGCTCAGGGTCGATGCCGAGCCCCCATACCTGTTCTCAGATAAATAGCATGAGTGTAGCTGGAGGTCATCGCCGAGCGTAAAGGTCACAGGGCTTGAAGAAGCCAAGGCCTCGCTCGAGGTCGATGCCGAGCCTCCACACCTTAGGAGAAGATTTTATGGCTTGCGGTGCCATCCGAGCGTCGAGCCCAAAACTTGTTGGGGAAGTTCTTGTGGCTCGTGGTGTCATTCGAGCGTCGAGCCCAAAACTTGTTGGGGAAGTTCTTGTGGCTCACAGTGCCATCCGAGCGTCGAGCCCAAACTTGTTTTAAGAAAGCTAGAACGAGGCCAAGAGGGGTAAACGGTTACATCATATTGATTTTACAAAACAAGGCACGTGGTGCCGATTACATCTTGGAATTTACAGATGGGCAACTACAAGGGCTATGTGAGGTGCTAATTCTCCCCTTCGAGGAATTTGATAAGGTGCTCTGCGTTCCAAGGTCTCTTCACAGCCTTGCCCTCCGTATTGGTAAGGCGGTACGTGCCCGGGCGTACAACCTCAGAAACTTTGTACGAGCCTTCCCAGTTTGGAGCCAGCTTCCTCTTTTGTCCGGGGTTAGATACTGCCAGCTTAATGTTGGTGGGACATACCCTTTTGTTGTAGAACTTCTCGATCCTCTGGTAATATGTGCTCCTTCTGATGGCAGATTTTCCCCTAATCTTGTCTATGAGGTCCAGATCGGCGCGTAGTTGCACCGAGTTGCTTTCTTCATCAAAGGCCATGATTCGGAGCGAAGGGATACCGATCTTAAGGGGAATTACTGCCTCCGCACCGTAAGTGAGATTGAATGGCGACTCTCCCCTGGGGATCCTCTTCAGCATTCGATGGGCCCAGAGAACGCTCGGCAACTCGTCGACCCATAATCCCTTGGAAGAATTATCAAGCCGTTTCTTCGAACCGTCAAGGATTTGGCGGTTCGCATTCTCGTCCTGACCGTTCGACTATGGGTGGCACACTGAGGAGAAGCATTGCTGGATTCCGAGATCCTCGCAGAACTTTCTAAAGTTCTTACCCGGAAACTGGGTCTCATTATCCGTGATGAGTATGTGCAGAATTTCGAACCGGCAGATAATGTATTTCCAAAAGAATTGCTGGGTTTGTTGCTCAGTGATCGTGGGCAAGGGCTCGGCCTCGATCCACTTGGTGAAGTAGTCGATCGCTACTATCAGGAACTTCCTTTGGCCCGTCGCTTTCAGGAAGGGGCCTACCAGGTCCATCCCCCACATAGCAAAGGGGGTCGGACTGGCCAGGGAGTAGAGGTTTGCTTGTGGAACCCTTCTCACCGAGGAGAATATTTGGTAAGGACCACACTTTCTGACCAGGGCCATGGCATCTTGCAACATCGTGGGCCAGTAATACCTATGGTTCAGAGCCTTCCGGGCGAATGACCGGCTTTCCATGTGGCACCCGCCAATTCCTTCGTACAGCTCCTTGAGCGCATACTTTGCTTTGTCAGGTTAAGCAGCGGAGGTAGAGTCTTCCTCCCATTGTAATGTACGAGCGTTTGAAGAGGGTTTCGCTGATCATGGAGAACCTTTCCGAGCGGACCCTGATCCGCCTTGCCTCGCTCGGTCTTGGGAGAGCTCTCCTTCGATCAGAAACTTTCAGATGGGAGTGGTCCAATCGTCAGGCTGAGCTCCACCGTCTATGCAGAGGGTCTTGGGGAGGTCGATACTCGGCTTTGGGAGTACTTTGATCAGAATGGTGCGATCGAGACCTTCAAATGATGAGGAGGCTAACTTTGACAGGGCATCAGCCTGGGCGTTCAGCTCTCTTGGGATCCTCAAGACTGCGGAATCATCGAAGTATGTCAAGAGCTGCTGGACCACGGCCAAATACCAGATCATTCGATCGTTACGGGCCTCGTATGCTCCGGTGATCTGACTGACCATGAGCTGTGAGTTGATGAAGGCCCTGATCTGTCTGGTGCCTGCATGGTGTGCTAGGGTGAACCCCACGATCATAGCTTCATATTCGGCCTCGTTGTTAGAGGCTGGAAAGTTGAGGCGGAGGGAATATTGGAGAAGGAAGTTGTCGGATCCTCGCAAAATAATGCCCGCGCCACTATCCGCTTCACAGGAAGAGCCATCGACGTAAACTTCCCACATTTGGTCGGCTTTTCCACTTTCGGGTTGCTCGGAGATGGTGCATTCCGTGATGAATTCAGCGAGGGCTTGTCCCTTGACTGCTGTCCTTGGTTGATAGTCGATATCATATTGACTGAGCTCGATCGACCACTTGACCAGGCGGCCGAAGCTCTCGGGCTTGTTAAGGACGGCCTTCAGAGGCTGGTTGGTGAGGACCGGAATCGAGTGCGCCTGGAAATAAGGACGGAGCTTCCGCATGGCCATGACCAGAGCATATGCCACCTTCTCCATTTTCGCGTATCTGGTCTCGACCGAGAGTAGAACCTTACCCACATAGTACAACGGCTTTTGGACTCCGTCTTCTTCTCGAATGAGAAAAACACTGAGCACGCTCTCTGAGGCAGAAAGATAAAGCCAGAAAGGCTCGCCCGGCTCGGGTTTGCTAAGGAGCAGAGGGTTGGCAAGGTACTCTTTTAATTGGACGAATGCCTCCTACTGCTGAGTGCCCCATTCGAAGCCTCCGATTCAGTGCAGATCTTTGAAGAACGGGAGAGACTTCTCTTCGGACTTGGAGAGGAAATGGTCGATGGCCGCCAGTATCCCCGTGAGCCATTGGACTTCCTTGATGTTTCTCGGAGGAGCCATGTCTATTATGGCCTGGATCTTCTTGGGGTTCACCTCGATGCCGTGCTGACTAATGATGAACCCGAGAAATTTTCCCGAAGAGACGTCGAATGCACACTTGGCCGGATTGAGCCTCATATTGTGGGTCCGAAGGATGCTAAAGGCTTCTTCCAGGTCGGCGACGTGGTTCAGTCCTTGTTGGCTTTTGACAAGCATGTCGTCGACGTACACTTCCATGTTGCGACCGATCTGGTCCTTGAAGACTCGGTTGACGGGCCTCTGATAGGTAGCACCGGTGTTCTTTAGCCCGAAGGGCATAACCCGGTAGCATTAGAAACCTTGGTCAGTGATGAAAGATATCTTGGCTATATCAGGGGGGAACATTCCGATCTGATTGTAGCCCGAGAAGGCGTCCATGAAGGACAAGAGCTTATGACCCGACGTTGCATCGATCAGAGCATCGATGTTGGGGAGAGGGAACGGATCTTTGGGACATGCCCTGTTGAGGTCCGTAAAGTCTATGCAGATCCTCCAGCTACCGCTTGTCTTTCTCACCATTACGATGTTCGCCAGCCACTCGGGGTAGCTGACCTCTTGGATGAACCAGGCAGACAACAATTTGTTTACCTCTGCCTTCACAACTTGCTACCTCTCCGGGGTGAACTTACGTCGCTTCTGGACGATCGGCTTTGAGCCAAGGATCAAGCTTAGTCTGTGCATGATCAGGTCTTCGGAGATCCCAGGCATGTCGGATGGCTTCCAAGCGAAGAGGTCGACGTTGCGGCGAATGCAGCCGATTAGGTCGAACTTTAGGTCGGGCGCGAGGGAGCAGCTCACGCAGAACCAATTTGACTTGTCTTCCGTCTCGAACGATACTTCTTCTAGTTCGTCTGCAGGTTTGGGCTCTGGTTGGCTCCTCTCGGGTTGCAGCTTGACAGCGTCCATGGGAAACACACTGCCCCCGATAACCTTCATATAGCACGATCGTGCTGCCTCTTGGTTCCCCGAACGACCCCGACACCTTACTCGCTAGGGAACTTCAATTTCAGGTTGTAGGCCGAGGGAACTGCCTGGCGGGAGCAGAGCCCTGGTCGACTAAGGATGGCATTGTAAGCCACTTTGATGTTCACAACCATGAAGTCCATCGACTCGGTCCATTTGTAGGGGGTCGTACTGGCAGTGACATCCAAGGTCACGATCCCCTCGATTGGCATCGGGATGCCGGAGAACCCGTGCAGGGTGTACCCGACTAGCTTCAGCTTATCTCGGGGGAGCTTGAGGTTCTCAAACGTTTCCAGGAAGAGGATGTTCACCGAGCTCCCATTGTCCACGAGGATCCGACGGACCTCATAGTTTGTCATGACGAGGCTGATAATGAGCGCATCACAGTGCGGCAGCCGGACCCCCTCCAAGTCTTCCCCAAAAAGGAGACAGGAAGCTGCTGGACCTAGGGGGAAGGGAGGTCTCAGACGGCATTTACCTCTTGGAAGAACGCATTGCGGGAAGTACTAGAATCCCCCTCATAGCCCCCCATGGATGCAGTGTAGAATGGCTTGGCCTCTGGTCCCTTCTAGCTCTGGGTCCCGCTCAGGATGTTGTTTAGGGGAGCGAGGAGGAGAAGGCCATCGGTTCCTCGCATCCTTTCGATCCCGGGCATCTTCCCGGGTGAACTCACGAAGGTACCCTCATTGGATGAGGGCCTCGATTTCGTCCTTCAGGGCCCTGTAGTAGTCGGTGTCATGCTCATTGTTCCGGTGAAACGGCAGTGGAACCGTTGGTCCCTTTTCTTGTTGCTGGTTGGTCGAAGTGGCATCTGGATGAGGTCCCTATCTTCGATCGCGAGTAGGATGGACGACACGTTTTGTGTCAATGGCATGTATCTCTCGAAACGCGGGATCGGAGGGACCCTTTTCATGCCAGTCCCGTCTTTCGGAACCTTCTTGGCTGGCTCTGCCTCATCGGCCTTGTGCTTTCCCTTTCCCAAGACGTTTTTGGCATCCTCAGAATTTAGTGCCTCCTCTGCCTGAATGTATTTCTCAATCTGGTTGAGTAGGTCGGGGAAATCAAGGGGAGATTTCGTGGCCAAGGACGCCTTCAACTGGCTGTGTCGGACGTTGTGTCGTAAGGCTGCCGAGGCGACCCCAGCATCGAGGGAGGAGACAGGCCTTGCCTCTGCGGTGAACCACCAAACAAACTATCGGAGTGACTCCCTTTCCTTCTGTTGGATGTCCAGAACGGATGCGCTTGTCTTTTCGGCCTTCCTATTGGTCACGAAGTGGGCAAGAAAGTTGGCCTCCAGCTGGTCGAATGAGTATATCAAGCTGGGGACGAGCTTAGAGAACCATTCCCAAGCTTGACCCTAGAGGGTTGTGGGGAAGGCACGACATAGGAGGGGATCCAAAATGCTGTGAATCATCATGAGGATCTTGAAACCCTCCATGTGATTGCAGGATCACCCTCGCCATCGTAAGTCTCGAACTGAGGAGGCCGAAAGTTCTGGGGTATTTCTACTTGTAAGATTGCGGCGGAGAAAGGAGGTCGGGTCGGCCTATGACCTTGAGCCGACCTCGGGCCGCCCTCACCAAAATGGTCAAGGTGGTTTTCCATTTCCTACAGGTGTCTTAGGACACCCTCGTCCCGTTCTGGCGAGCGGGTTAAGCCACGAGACTCGCTAGCTTCGGTGTCCGACCGCGAGTGAGAGCGGCGAAGCGTCTCATTCCTAGGGGTCCCTAAGACGGCCTCCAGAATTTCGTTCCGAAAGTTTTGGAACTTGAGGCGCGTGACCAAAACTTGTCCGGCCGGGTCGCGCTGAGGTGGCAGTCTTCGGCCGGCGCGACTGAGCTCTGGCTTTTGCTCTCGGGATGGGTGCCTGGGATGGTTCGGGGCTGAGTTGGAAGCAGCCCCTCTCCTAGTTCAACTAGCTTGCCAGTTCTGGATGACCCGACGTAAGTCATTTGCGACCGAGCGAGAAGCGCTCGGTCCGGGTTCGCCATTGACCCTCGAATGGTTAGATCCGTGAGTGTCGGTGGGGATGTCCTGGGGAGGAGCATCCGGGCGACATGCAGAAGTGACAGCTCTTCTGGCCTTGAGTGCCATATGAGCTCGGACTGAGGGGATGACGTTCCTAGTCGAGGTCGGACTGAGGTCAGTCTGAGGTTTCCCACAGACGACACCAACCTGATGCAGTTTGTTTTTGGGGCATGGTTTCAACAGGTGTGAGTTCTCTCAATTTATAAAGCGGAATTTGCGGTACTTGCTATACGTCTGACCCTCAGCTGAGGGAGCGGCTCGAGAGTAGTAGGAGTGAGGTGGAGGACGGATGCTCGGCTCGGATCAGAAGCTCGGCTCGGATCTGAGAGGCTCGACTCGTTCTTGTGTACCTGCACTCTGCCTAGAAACAACAGGAGAGATCCCGGTGACAGGCCCTCCGACGACCTAGTCAGTTACTGAAGAGCAATAGTAGCTAGAGTTTTAGAGGGGAAAGATTGATTACCTTTGAAGGAAGGAGAGGGCATGGTATTTATAGGCAGTGCAAACGGGTCTGGGACCTGAGCGGGCTGGGTCGCACCCATTTTCTTGTGGGCCTAAGGCGGTAACGGCCCGTTTGACTTCTGTTGACTCGATGATCAGGAGAGTGCGGATTTTGAGGGGATCGGGTGGCCCAGGAGGGGCCAGGTCATCTGACCCACATCAAGAATTGATGTGAACCATAACTCCATGTATAGCTTTGCTTAAGCAGTTGAGCCAAGCCATCATTTCGTCCAATATGGTACCAGAAATATGAATTTTCTCATCATAAGTTTTCCAAAATGATAACAACCATGCCACACTAAGAAAGAAAATCACAATTATAACAAGCATTAATAATTGATATCACGTGTGTTACTTTATCAAGAAATACCCAAATTATTTCAAAATTTTCAACAATAATTGAGAAAATCGTGTTTATTCTTTTGCTTAAAAAAACTCTAATTATATATGTGTCACGCACCACTTCTTAAAAAATAGAAATACGGGCACGCGACTAAGACCCGGTGAATAATATACATCATTCATAAGCTGTATAGTTAACTCAACAATATAAAACACTATAAACAATCACATGAATAAGAAATAGCATGAATAATCTATATACAATAATCATTATCTGGAAACATAAACATCTGGTCAAACACCTGGATACACAATGTACGAAACCATAATAATAATAACATGAAAAGATATGAAACAAGATAAACTATTCCAGGCTAGATCCGACTACATCCTCTAGAATATCTGGTCGCTAAGTCCTATTGGTTCCTCCTCGATACCTTTTGGCACAACATCTAGAGTTGGGGGGGGGGGGGGGGGGGCATTAGATCAAGTTATTGACGATAAGTAGTAACATGCAGTGAAACAATAAAATGTGATATAACAAGAAACAAGAAATGGAACGATATGATCATGTATAATACAGGTAATGATGGTAAGATAAACCAATCCTAACTGTGAGGTATAGTCAATCCATATACAGTGGTCAATAAATAGTAGTCGGTAACAGGATCAATAATCGGTAATCAATGGTCGATAAACAATAATCGATAATCAATGATGCAATGGTCGGTAAACATTAGTCAGGGACATGATCAATAGTCAATAATGAAAGTATTGATGCTCATTATTGATGCTCAGTATCAATCTTAAATCTATTAATCTTTTATTAACATATCTAATGCATGCAATCTTGTGTCTCATACTATAGGTTTGGGTGCATAACAATCAAGTGAACGTTTGGACTTAAGGGATGAATCTATAGGATTATGTACTCGGAAACAGTAATTAGTAAATATTAAATACTCGTCTGTTTAAAGTAATCATTAACCAGTAAACAGTAATCGGAATATTGCAGTCAGTAATTTGTTATCAGTAATCAGTGAACAATAATTAGTAACAGTAATACGGGAAACACGGGCCCCCTTCCAAGTACACTCCCCTATATTGTCCACCACTAAATCGTATCCTTTATTACCTTGGCTTGTTATTCTTTTACTGTGATCAATCATAAACATGCAGCCTAGACGATCATTGGAAACGGTAGTATGAGTTGGCCTCCACGGATTCTAGAGGTGGCCCCAGTCGGTTCTACCATGTGGCACTTAGTTCTACATAGAACTTAGCTCTATGTGGCACTTATATCCACGTGGCACTTAGTTTCATGTGAAACTTAGTTCCATCATCCAAAACAATATCAATGACTATGACAATCACGATGCATAACACAATAGAAACATGACGGTAATCAGGACATGTATCAAGAATATATCAAGAGGTTAGAGGGAAAGTATCAAGAGCTATGAAATTCATGATATGGAGCTATTTTATCGGTCTATTGTATCAATTCAATTCATTAAATATGAATACTAACATGTTTATATTTTAAGAACGTCAAAGTGTAATTCTGGACAGTAATACACAACTATACAGAAACTCGCTTTCCTGCTGCTGCAGGAAATAAAATTCAATTCTGTCAGGGGTTCTAGAAAGTAGACTCCATGCCGGTTCCAATGCCTATTCATACGATTCATTCTAGGGACAGTGTCATGCTCCATTAGTCAATTATTTACGGGTCTAGTGCTTAGGCAACAACTCGATGTCAGTTTTCCATACATATAATTCCAATGATAAGTCATTAACAAATGTTGCAAAAGTTATAAATGTACTCCTAACAATTTCCAGTAACGTTCTAATTAATCTCAAGCCCCAAATCAGCTAACAACCTATTATTTCTGTCAATTAGTTAGAACGACACAATCTTAAACATAATTTTAGAATTTTAACGTTACAATATTAAATTCTGAATATCTCACAATTTACAAGTACTACACAACCGTCAGAAGATCTGTGCTCTACACTCAGAAGGCTATAATTTTAATGTATAAAGTTCTAAATTATATTATATGGAACTAGATTAAATTCTCAGTACAAGTTCAGGTAATTTATATGACATAAGTCTAAAATTTTCGATAAGACATGAATTAACAGTTCAAGACTTGAATCATTAACATGGCACGATAAGGAAAACTATGAATCGGATTCGCTGATGAATCAATGATAGAATTCAATGAGATACGACAATCAATTCAAGAACTACTTGCAGGAGTTCAAAAAATATTTTCTTGAACATGAACAATAAATGAGGTTCAAGAGATATTTGCCTTTAATCGATGTGTGAGCATGCGAGCACTAGTAACAGCGAGCAAGTGCGACGACGGTTACGATGGTGATGCAACAGCAGTAACAAAAGTAAGAATGGCTTGTTTGGGGGACTGCGAGATGGCAATGGTGGCTGTGATGAATGATGTAGGGGCTTGATCGTTGTTTAGGTTGATGAAGGTGATAGTGTAGGCTTGGTGGCAGCCAAGGGGAAGTGAGGCTGTTGGTGGTTGGGACAAGGTGGCGGTGGTGTTCGAGCTTGCTGTGGAGTTGGGTTAGGAGAGTAGAGTGGAATTGGAAATGGTGCGGTGAAGGAGACACCGGGGAGCAATAATGGAAGTGGTTGGTCGAGATGGAGGGCTGTCGGGAAGGGAGGCAGCAAGCAGTGGAGTTAAAGTGGTGTTGTGGGTATGGGAGAAGATGGCAGTCAGCAGCAAAGGGATGAGTTCGGGTGTTCGAGGGGATGAAGGAGGTTGTGGAGCGTGGTGGAGCAACAAGGTGAGTTTTGGTGAAGGAGATGTGGAGATGCAAGCATCGGGAGTGATGAGGCAATAGAGGAGAAAGTTTGAAGGTGAGGTGAAGGATGAGTGGTTGTGTTCGGGCGTGGATGGAGTTGAAGGAGTTTGGGTTTCAGGATGACAGAGGATGCAGGAGAGAGGGTGAAGATGAAGAAGGAGAAGAAGGATATAGTTGGGTTTAAGAAGATGGAGGAAGATAGCAGTAGCTTCGGGAATGAGTTGGAGATGAAGGACTCAGGTATACAGGGGAAGAAGAATGAGTGGTTTAAGAAGGTGAAGGATTAGTAGGGGATTTAGTGGGGGTTGTTAGGGTATAACAGTGGGTTAGTGGGGATAATTAGGAGAAAGTGGTTAAACAGGAGGTTAGGGGTAGCGTTTGTGTGTGTGCAGTTAGGGGATTTCAGGGATGAAGTGGGCTTGGATTTTAAATTGATGGCTTGAACTTAGGCTTTGGTTTTGGCTAATCAATCAATTAATAAAATTATAAAATGGGTTAGTGATGCGGTTTATTTTTGGAAGACGTGTGGATGCACCAGGTGTGAGTTCTTACTCAATTTGTATTGGTGGACGAAGCTCCTATGCAGGTGACCCTCGGCTGGGCGAACGGTACGAAAGTCGGCTCGAGTGAGGTGGGGGCTAGATGCTCGGCTTGGATCGAGAGGCTCGGATCCGAGGTTTCGTGTACCTGCAGACGGTCTAGGAACACCGGGGTTGGTTCCGGTGGCAGACCCTCCGACGATCTAGTTAGCTACTGAGAGAGAGTAAAAGTAACTAGGGTTTTAGTGGGAAAAGATTCATTACCTGGATAAGGGGTAGGGGTTTGGTATTTATAGAAGATGCCAACCGGGTCTGGACCCGTTTGGGGCCGGGTCTAGACTCGACTTCCCGTGGGGCTGAAGCGGTGGAAACCCGGGCGGTATAGGGCTACGTGGCAGAGGCCCGGGCAGTTTCCAGGCTGACGTGGCAAAGGCCCGAGTAGTTTTCTGACGCTGACGTGGCAGACCCGGATAATTCGGAGGCACACATTTCCTGAGGGGATCCTGTGGCCCAGGAGGGGCCACGTCATCCGATCCATATTACAAACCCCACACTCCTAAAGGGCTGAGTGAACCAGCCATGTAGGAGTGGTCCTTCGCCTCTGTAGGAAGAGCAGGGTGGAGGGTGTGGTGAGAAGGTAGGATCTGCTACTTCCGGAAGAGACCACGGGGAAGGAGGAAGGGATCCCTTGTTGGAGTTTTGCACAAGATTCCGTGTAGAAGGATCGGAGCGACGCTTGCCGAGCCTTAGGGTCGGCAGACGAGCCTCGGGGGTCGGCGGATGATCCTCTCGCTAGTTGGAAGAACAGAGGGATGCCAACGTCCTGTTAGGTTGGAGATTGGCTCGCCGAGCATTAAGGGTCGGTAGGCAAGCGCTGAAGGTCGGCGGACGAGCTTCGAGGGTCGGCAGACGACCCCCTGGCTAGTTGGAAGAGCAAGGGGATGCCAATGCCTGTTGGGTTGGAGATCGGCTCGCTGAGCATGAAGGGTAGGTAGGCGAGTGCTGAGGGTCGGCGGACGAGCTTCGAGGATCGGCAAATGACCCCCTCGCTAGTTGGAAGAGCAAGGGGATGCCCACGCCTGTTGTGTTGGAGATCGGCTCACAAAGCATAGAGGGTCGGGAAGCGAGCCCCACACTTGAGGAGGATTTTTGGGGCTCGCGATTTCATCCGAGATCCGGGCCTCCTAGGAACAGAGGAGGGTTGTAGGGGCTCGCGGTGTTATTCGAGCTTCGAGCCCCTTGTGAGTAGGGGAGAGCATCTGGGGCTCGCAGTGACATCTGAGCTCCGAGCATCATATGAAGATAGGAGAAGAAATAGGGGCTCGCTTTGCCATCCGAGCTCCGAGCGTCCCATGGATATAGGAGAAGAAACAAGGGCTCGCGGTGCCATCCGAGCTCCGAGCGTCCTATGAAGATAGGAGAAGATATTGGGGCTTGCGGTGCCATCCGAGCTCCGAGCCTCCTGGGAATAGAGGAGGGCTGTAGGGGCTCGCGGTGTTATCTGAGCTCCGAGCCCCCTGTGAATAGGGGAGAGCTTCTGGGGCTCGCGGTGACATCCGAGCTCCGAGCATCTTATGAAAATAGGGGAAGAAATAGGGGCTCGCGGTGCCATCCGAGATCCGAGCGTCTTATGAAGATAGGAGAAGATATTGGGGCTCGCGGTGCCATCCGAGTTCCGAGCCTCCTGAGAATAGAGGAGGGCTGTAGGGGCTTGCGATGTTATCCGAGCTCCGAGCCCCTTGTGAATAGGGGAGAGCTTCTGGGACTCGCGGTGACATCCGAGCTCCGAACTTCCTATGAAAATAGGAGAAGAAATAGGGGCTCATGGTGCCATTCGAGCTCCGAGCGTCCCATGGAGATTGGAGAAGAAATAGGGGCTCGCGTTGCCATCCGAGCTCCGAGCGTCCTATGAAGATAGGAGAAGATATTGGGGCTCGCGGTGCCATCCGAACTCCGAGCCTCCTGGGAATAGAGGAGGACTGTAGGGGCTCGCGGTGTTATCCGAGCTCCGAGCCCCTTGTGAATAGGGGAGAGCTTCTGGGGCTCGCGGTGACATCCGAGCTACGAGCGTCCTATGAAGATAGGAGAAGAAATAGGGGCTCGTGGTGCCATCTGGGTTCCGAACGTCCTGTGAAGATAGGAGAAGATATTGGGGCTCGTGGTGCCATCCGAGCATCGAGCTTCCCGAATAAATAGAGAAGAGAATTGTGGCTCGCGATGCCATCTGAGTGTCGACCCTTCTGTGAAAATAGAAGAGGAATTTGTGGCTCGTAATGCCATCCGAGTGCCAAGCTTCCCGAATAAATAGAGAAGGGAGCTGTGGCTCGCGATGCCATCTGAGTGTCGACCCTTCTGTGAAATAGAAGAGGAATTTGTGGCTCACGATGCCATCCGAGCGCCGAGCTTCCCGAAACATAGAGAAGGGTGTTGTGGCTCGCGATGCCATCCGAGCATCGACCCTTCTATGAAAATAGAAGAAGAATTTGTGGCTCGCGATGCCATCCGAACGTCGACCCTTCTGTGAAAATAGAAGAGGAATTTGGGGCTCGCGATGCCATCCGAGCGCCGAGCTTCCCGAATAATAGAGAAGGGAGTTGTGTCTCGTGATGCCATCTGAGCGTCGACCCTTCTGTGAAATAGAAGAGGAATTTGTGGCTCGCGATGCCATCCGAGCGTCGACCCTTCTGTGAAATAGAAGAGGAATTTGTGGCTCACGAGGCCATCTGAGCGCCGAGCTTCCCAAAACATAGAGAATGGAGTTGTGGCTCGCGATGCCATCTGAGCATCGACCCGTCTGTGAAATTGAAGAGGAATTTGTGGCTCGCGATGCCATCCGAGCCTCGACCCTTCTGTGAAATAGAAGAGGAATTTGTGGCTCACGATGCCATCCGAGCGTCGACCCTTCTTGACTTGTCGAAAAAAGTCCATCCGTTTGTTAGAAAAAAGGCCTGATGGTAGTTGAGTAATTTTGTGCCTTCTACTGACATCACGAGCACAAGAATAGAAGTGATTCCAGATCTTAGCGGCCGTTAGATCTTGATGATTTAAGATCCAATGGCCAGATCTAATTGCGAAAATCGAGGAGTCGCTTTCTCCTTATAAATCCCCCCATCCCTCCTCACTTTTTCCTCTTCATTGCTTTACTCACTTTCCAATTTTTCAAGAACAGAGTCTTACTTGCCATCGGCGACTTCTTCCGGTGATCGCACGAATAACGCTTCAGGTTAGTATCTTTGCTCAGTAATGTCGCAAACTATAATATCCCGGACGGATATTACCGTATATAAATTGATATTTTATTATTATTTTACTATTATTTTGTTTTAATTCCAAAATTAGAATATTTTGGTGATTTTTACCCGGTTTGCTCCTAAACATTATCTGTATCCAGATATCGGTCAGTATATATCCGTATTGTATCAAATTGATACCGTGATCTTCCGAACTAATAATAAATTTTATTTTATTATTATTTCCAAGATTTAATTATTTTTATGCGGATTATGCAAAGATTTTCCGGTATACGGACATATATGCGCACGTACGAGTAGTATGTCGATTAGTGCATTATACGAATTATGTGTTGTATATTTTGGACAACACTTATTTTGCTATAACCTAGTAGGAATGGTTAAGGATTTGATTAGGAGGTTTAACCTAGGTTAAGGTTACATAAGAAGGTTAAGAAAATTCTTCTAGAAAATTTCTCCTCCATATCAATTTTCCCCCACATAACACCTCCCCCCAATCCCACCTCCTTGTTTTGGGGTTATTTTGTGCCATATGGTGCACTTACCACCTCCCATCCTCTCCTATAAATACCCCTTCATTCTCCTCCTTCTCTCATTTTAGAAAACAAGAAAGAAAGAAAGAAAGAAAGAAAGAAAGAAAGGAAAAGAAAAAAAAAGAAAGAAAGAAAGAAAGAAAGGAAAAGAAAGAGAGGTCTCATACTAACAAAAGAGAGTCTTATTGTAGGGTTCTTAGAAGCTTTCAAAAAGCTAGGGGAAGGAGAAGGAAAAAGCAAGCTAGTCCTTCCTATAGAAAAAAATAAGGTGGGGGTTTCTTCATGCTTTGTTTGTATGTTTGTTTGTTGTTTGTTTGTTTATTGAATGATGGTTTTTGATGTTCTTCTTCTTCTTACCCTCTTGTTTACCCTTTCTTTTTGGTATGGTTATTATGTGGTATGTGGTAGTAGGAATCATCTAAAAATAGTTCTTTTGGTTGTTGTTGTATGATAAAAAGTAAACTACTTGGACTAAAGGAACACATGCACATAAACTTTTGCATACAACCATGTAAGGTTGTAGGACTTGATATGGAACCATACATATTGCATATTGTTGAACAATACAACCATTGTTGGTTGTAGGACTTGATTGAACTAATGTAATAATCAAAAAGATCTTTCCTTTCTTTACTAAACACTAGTGGTAGAAATAATTAAAAAGATCTTCTTTTTGTTTAATCACTAGTTGTAGCTTAAAAAAAAAAAGATCTTTCTTTTTATTTTAATCACTAGTTGTAGCTTAATAAAAAGATCTTCTTTTTATTTAATCACTAGTTGTAGCTTAATAAAAAGATCTTTCTTTTTATTTTAATCACTAGTTGTAGCTTAATAAAAAGATCTTTCTTTTTATTTTAATCACTAGTTGTAACTTAATAAAAAGACCTTCTTTTATTTTGATCACTAGTTGTAATTAACTAAAAAGATCTTTCTTTTATTTTTAATCACTAGTGGTAATTAATTAAAAAGATCTTTCTTTCATTTTTAATCACTAGTTGTAGTTAATTAAAGAGATCTTTCTTTTGTAAAGTAAAGTAAAATAAGATAAAAATGATCTTTTCTTTATCACTAGTAATCACAAAGATTTGTAAGCTACTAAGTAGTAGTAAGCTAAAATAATAAGTAGTAGTATGTAATAAAATGAAGTAGTAGTAGCATGTATGTTGATTAATGAAGTAGTAGTAATAGTAGTAAGTTGTATGTTGTAGTAGTAGTAGTAGATAGTTATGTGTTGATCAAAATAGAAGTAGTAGTAGTAGTAGTAGAATGTTGTAGGATATTTTCTAAAAATATTCCTTTATGTTTTGTGCTTAGAACATTGTAGGATTGCTTCTAAAAATAATTAGAAGCCATATCCATGTTTAGTTAGTTGTAGGATTGCTTCTAAAAATAATTAGAAGCCATATCCATGCTTAGTTAGTTGTAACTTTGCTTCTAAAAATACTTAGAAGCCATATCCATGCTTAGTTAGTTGTAGGATTGCTTCTAAAAATAATTAGGAGCCATATCCATGCTTAGTTAGTTGTAGCTTTGCTTCTAAAAATACTTAGAAGCCATATCCATGCTTAGTTAGTTGTAGGATTGCTTCTAAAAATAATTAGGAGCCATATCCATGCTTAGTTAGTTGTAGCTTTACTTCTAAAAATATTTAGAAGACATATTTATGCTACTAATGTTGTAGGATTACTTCTAAAAATACTTAGAAGCCATATCCATGCTTAGTTAGTTGTAGGATTGCTTCTAAAAATAATTAGGAGCCATATCCATGCTTAGTTAGTTGTAGCTTTGCTTCTAAAAATACTTAGAAGCCATATCCATGCTTAGTTAGTTGTAGGATTGCTTCTAAAAATAATTAGGAGCCATATCCATGCTTAGTTAGTTGTAGCTTTACTTCTAAAAATATTTAGAAGACATATTTATGCTACTAATGTTGTAGGATTACTTCTAAAAATGATTAGAAGCCTTATTCATGCTACTTATGTTGTAGGATCACTTCTAAAATTAATTAGAAGTCATATTCATGCTACTTATATTGTAGGATCACTTCTAAAATTAATTAAAAGTCATATTCATGCTACTTATATTGTAGGATCACTTCTAAAATTAATTAGAAGTCATATTCATGTTTAGTTAGTTGTAGGATTGCTTCTAAAAATAATTAGAAGCCATATCCATGCTTAGTTAGTTGTAGGATTGCTTCTAAAAATATCCTACATGTTTACCATGCTTAGTTAGTTGTAGCTTTGCTTCTAAAAATAATTAGAAGCCATATCCATGCTTAGTTAGTTGTAGGATTACTTATAAAAATATCCTACCATGATTCTATGCTTAATTAGATGTAGGATGTTTTATAAAATTATCCCATCATACTTTATGTTTAGGATGTTGTAGGACTTTTTCTAAAAATATCCTACCATGCTTAACGTTTAGAATGTTGTAGGATCCTTTTTCCTATCATGCTTGGTAATGTTGTAGGATTCTTTTCCCATCATGTTTAGTAACTCACTTATGCTAGAATTTTGTGGGATTCATTCCTAAAGTTTCCTATTATGTTTAGTGACTTAGTTTGGCTTAGAATGTGTAGGATTCAATCCAAGAGTTTCCTATCATGTGTGGATAAATTTCATTGTGCCTAGAGTGTTGTAGGATCCATGATGAAATCATATACCATGCTAGTTTAATTGTTGGAAAGCGATATACCATGCTAGCTTAATTGTAAGTACTTTGCATATCATGCTAGTTTAAATTGTATGCAAATTGTATACCATGTTAGATAAATGGTAGAGAAGTGTATGTTATGTTAGTAGATGATCATGACTTATGCTAAGTAAGTAGGTATCATGCAAATTATTGATCATATTAAGTTAATGATAGCCATACTATGACATTCATGTTTAGAGTAAAGAAACTACCCATGGCTAGTTGTAGTGATTTATGTTGGGTTCTATACCATGCTAGAGTAATACTCGCTTAGAATGTTGTAGGAGTAGTGTTAGGACTACCTACTATACCTTGGAATATTGCTTAGTTGGGTGGTGGTGGTTGCTTATGATAAGTAGTAGGCTTCCATGCTCAATTGGTAACCTACGATTGACTATAGAAAATTTTATGTTTAAGGACATTAGTGATTTTCATGCTTGAGCTCAATGTAAGCATAAGCATTAATCACATTCATACATAGGAATATCATGGTGGTTGTGTTATATGATTGATTGTCGTAGGAAGCTGCTTGTAATTGTATGCCATACTTAAGGCGCTATAGGTTGAAGTAATAAGGATTGGGAAGACCACTAGGGATAGTTAGTCCGATAAAGGCCATTTTATCGCCTTCGGTCCTTCCCTAGTACAATACCGATCATAGACTACTAGTAGACCCCTTGTTGCTTCTAATAGTAGAAGATTAAGTTTGTTAGTAAGCACGTTTGGTTGCTTCTAGGATTGATTACCTGTATGGTTGTTTGCACACGGTTGTGCTCGTACGTGGCTCGACTGGCCCGTATGTAGCTGTCGGTCTCATACGTAGCTTAGTCGGCTCGTATGTAGGTTATTGTCTCGTACGCGGCCCGATCGGCCCGTGCGTACCTGTTGGTCTCATACGCGGCCTAGTTGGCTGGTATGTACGTGGTTATCTCCTACGAAGCCCGCCTGGCTCGTAGGTAGTTGCTATTTCATACGTAGCTTGATTGGCTCGTATGTGGTTGTTACTCGTGTATAGCTGTTAGCTAGTACACAGTTCGTTGTGGGCTATTGACCATCAAGACATAGCGGCATGCATGTATATCCGCACATCCAAAGTCTTGGATCGATGAGCCACGAACCGGGTCCTGAGGGATTCTGGTAAGTCTAGGTTGAGCGGCCTAGCAGAGTTGTCTTGCGAAGCCTAATTTAAGGCCTAGCACGTTGTGTTATAATATCGTCATCCCTAGGATTGTTCGAGTCAGGGACATCACTAGGATAGTGACTTACAAGGATCATTTTAACCCTTTTGCCGGGAGAGAGGGGTCAGTTGTAGGGGGCCCCTTACACTAACTCGTCCCTTGAGGCAAATCATAGGTGGTGTACAGGGTTGTGCCTTCCTGTCAAAGGGATACGTACGGTGCCGTCTCACAAGTTGAGGACACGGGTTGCGTATCTCGCGCTGTTAATTCCTGAAATACCGTGGCTGGGGTGCCACAGGATGCATGGTGCAGTCCTGCGTTTGCTATACCCCAGAGAGTGCCACAGGGTAGGCTCCGCGCTGCCCTGCGCTTGCGAAACTCTATGGTTTAATTTTGGAACGATGCCCGATATACTGGGATCGAGTGAGGTCCGGCTTGCCGGGTAGTAGTGGAAAACGGAGACACCATAAGCAGACTGCATAAGGGGACTTGACCTCTTCTGCAACCTCACAGAGTCATGGAGTATTGTCAGGAACAGGTTGTGTACAATTAGAATGTGTCACGCGGGTTCAATCCCTACATATGGAGAAACGGCTTGAGATGGAGTCGCATGTATTTATGGGCTGCATGTTACTTTCGGAGACTTGCTGACATTAGAATAGGAAGCGTCCTTGTCCTACCTTCCCGTCAAAGGGATACGTACGGTGCCATCTCACAGGTTGAGGACACGGGTTACGTATCTCGCTCTGTTAATTCCTGAAATACCGTGGCTGGGGTGCCACAGGATGCATTGTGCAGTCCTGCGCTTGCGATACCCCAGAGGGTGCCACAGGATAGGCTTCGCGCTGCCCTGCGCTTGCGAAACCCTATGATTTGGATTTTGGATTAAGTCCCGATACACCGGGCAATAGTGGCAAACATGGACACCACTATATGACTGCAGTGGCGGAACTAGACCGCACCTGCAACCTTGTTGAGTGAGGTCCGGCATGCCGGGTAGTAGTGGAAAATGGAGACACCATAAGCAGACTGCATAAGGGGACTTGACCTCTTCTGCAACCTCACAGAGTCATGGAGTATTGTCAGGAACGGGTTGTGTATAATTAGTTCTATTTTAAGTATCGCATTAGTGTCTAGTCACAGCACTCACGAACACCTAAACTACACCAACACCATTGTTATATTTTGTATATTGTTTGGAAGATTCGCTGCTATATGATCAGCCTTTAAGCGTCAGTGAATACTGACGTCCCCACTTCCATAGGTACTGGATCGCCGAAGTACAAAGGCGAGATTCAAGAGGACTCAAGGCAAGGAAAGCAAGGAGTCAGTATTAAGTTTAGTTCCGCTGCAAAATATGTATTGATTCTGTATTAGTTAAGAAGTACTCTGATGTAAGATGTGAAGGATGTAATACTTAGAAATGTAAAGGTAATATTGTAACTCTATTGTAAGGTATTACAGTTGTACAATATTCAGACTTGTAACACATTGTGTATTGAATAAAAAGTTTTAAATTCTCCTGTTTTTCTGTGTATTGTGACTAATTGAAGAAAAGATCTTGGCTCGTGTCACGGTTTCCCGGTATTTGGAAATCGGGGCGCTACAGAGTGGTATCAGAGCTAACTTCAATTTACAGTCCAACACAGCAGGAAAATTAAACTTGGACGCCTTTAGGAGTCGGGTCTTAGTTAGTTATAGGAAATTGTAATTCATATTGTTGTTCCTTTCAACTTATGTTTTATGATTATCCTATATCTGGACTAATTCCAGTAGGTATATTTTAGGATGGTATTCGAAGATTTCCTAACCGAGGGTGTATTGATAGAGTAGAATGAGCAAATTACCGGAGGAAATCCTAGAAATCGGAAGTAATGTCCATAGGTCATGTCCTATTCTAAGGAGGGAGTAGATACCGAGTTGCAAATATCGGGTTCTTGGGAGAACCAGTTCGTGGATGAACCACTTGGGAGCCGGAAAGCAGCCTAAGCTTTCTTTCCCCGAGTTATTAGGGTATGGATGTTTTGCCTGTTTTCCTAACTTAACGTAGTTCTGAGGACAGAACTATTCTAAGGAGGGAGTATTATAATATCCCGGACGGATATTACCGTATATAAATTGATATTTTATTATTATTTTACTATTATTTTGTTTTAATTCCAAAATTAGAATATTTTGGTGATTTTTACCCGGTTTGCTCCTAAACATTATCTGTATCCAGATATCGGTCAGTATATATCCGTATTGTATCAAATTGATACCGTGATCTTCCGAACTAATAATAAATTTTATTTTATTATTATTTCCAAGATTTAATTATTTTTATGCGGATTATGCAAAGATTTTCCGGTATACGGACATATATGCGCACGTACGAGTAGTATGTCGATTAGTGCATTATACGAATTATGTGTTGTATATTTTGGACAACACTTATTTTGCTATAACCTAGTAGGAATGGTTAAGGATTTGATTAGGAGGTTTAACCTAGGTTAAGGTTACATAAGAAGGTTAAGAAAATTCTTCTAGAAAATTTCTCCTCCATATCAATTTTCCCCCACATAACACCTCCCCCCAATCCCACCTCCTTGTTTTGGGGTTATTTTGTGCCATATGGTGCACTTACCACCTCCCATCCTCTCCTATAAATACCCCTTCATTCTCCTCCTTCTCTCATTTTAGAAAACAAGAAAGAAAGAAAGAAAGAAAGAAAGAAAGAAAGGAAAAGAAAAAAAAGAAAGAAAGAAAGAAAGAAAGGAAAAGAAAGAGAGGTCTCATACTAACAAAAGAGAGTCTTATTGTAGGGTTCTTAGAAGCTTTCAAAAAGCTAGGGGAAGGAGAAGGAAAAAGCAAGCTAGTCCTTCCTATAGAAAAAAATAAGGTGGGGGTTTCTTCATGCTTTGTTTGTATGTTTGTTTGTTGTTTGTTTGTTTATTGAATGATGGTTTTTGATGTTCTTCTTCTTCTTACCCTCTTGTTTACCCTTTCTTTTTGGTATGGTTATTATGTGGTATGTGGTAGTAGGAATCATCTAAAAATAGTTCTTTTGGTTGTTGTTGTATGATAAAAAGTAAACTACTTGGACTAAAGGAACACATGCACATAAACTTTTGCATACAACCATGTAAGGTTGTAGGACTTGATATGGAACCATACATATTGCATATTGTTGAACAATACAACCATTGTTGGTTGTAGGACTTGATTGAACTAATGTAATAATCAAAAAGATCTTTCCTTTCTTTACTAAACACTAGTGGTAGAAATAATTAAAAAGATCTTCTTTTTGTTTAATCACTAGTTGTAGCTTAAAAAAAAAAAGATCTTTCTTTTTATTTTAATCACTAGTTGTAGCTTAATAAAAAGATCTTCTTTTTATTTAATCACTAGTTGTAGCTTAATAAAAAGATCTTTCTTTTTATTTTAATCACTAGTTGTAGCTTAATAAAAAGATCTTTCTTTTTATTTTAATCACTAGTTGTAACTTAATAAAAAGACCTTCTTTTATTTTGATCACTAGTTGTAATTAACTAAAAAGATCTTTCTTTTATTTTTAATCACTAGTGGTAATTAATTAAAAAGATCTTTCTTTCATTTTTAATCACTAGTTGTAGTTAATTAAAGAGATCTTTCTTTTGTAAAGTAAAGTAAAATAAGATAAAAATGATCTTTTCTTTATCACTAGTAATCACAAAGATTTGTAAGCTACTAAGTAGTAGTAAGCTAAAATAATAAGTAGTAGTATGTAATAAAATGAAGTAGTAGTAGCATGTATGTTGATTAATGAAGTAGTAGTAATAGTAGTAAGTTGTATGTTGTAGTAGTAGTAGTAGATAGTTATGTGTTGATCAAAATAGAAGTAGTAGTAGTAGTAGTAGAATGTTGTAGGATATTTTCTAAAAATATTCCTTTATGTTTTGTGCTTAGAACATTGTAGGATTGCTTCTAAAAATAATTAGAAGCCATATCCATGTTTAGTTAGTTGTAGGATTGCTTCTAAAAATAATTAGAAGCCATATCCATGCTTAGTTAGTTGTAGCTTTGCTTCTAAAAATACTTAGAAGCCATATCCATGCTTAGTTAGTTGTAGGATTGCTTCTAAAAATAATTAGGAGCCATATCCATGCTTAGTTAGTTGTAGCTTTGCTTCTAAAAATACTTAGAAGCCATATCCATGCTTAGTTAGTTGTAGGATTGCTTCTAAAAATAATTAGGAGCCATATCCATGCTTAGTTAGTTGTAGCTTTACTTCTAAAAATATTTAGAAGACATATTTATGCTACTAATGTTGTAGGATTACTTCTAAAAATACTTAGAAGCCATATCCATGCTTAGTTAGTTGTAGGATTGCTTCTAAAAATAATTAGGAGCCATATCCATGCTTAGTTAGTTGTAGCTTTGCTTCTAAAAATACTTAGAAGCCATATCCATGCTTAGTTAGTTGTAGGATTGCTTCTAAAAATAATTAGGAGCCATATCCATGCTTAGTTAGTTGTAGCTTTACTTCTAAAAATATTTAGAAGACATATTTATGCTACTAATGTTGTAGGATTACTTCTAAAAATGATTAGAAGCCTTATTCATGCTACTTATGTTGTAGGATCACTTCTAAAATTAATTAGAAGTCATATTCATGCTACTTATATTGTAGGATCACTTCTAAAATTAATTAAAAGTCATATTCATGCTACTTATATTGTAGGATCACTTCTAAAATTAATTAGAAGTCATATTCATGTTTAGTTAGTTGTAGGATTGCTTCTAAAAATAATTAGAAGCCATATCCATGCTTAGTTAGTTGTAGGATTGCTTCTAAAAATATCCTACATGTTTACCATGCTTAGTTAGTTGTAGCTTTGCTTCTAAAAATAATTAGAAGCCATATCCATGCTTAGTTAGTTGTAGGATTACTTATAAAAATATCCTACCATGATTCTATGCTTAATTAGATGTAGGATGTTTTATAAAATTATCCCATCATACTTTATGTTTAGGATGTTGTAGGACTTTTTCTAAAAATATCCTACCATGCTTAACGTTTAGAATGTTGTAGGATCCTTTTTCCTATCATGCTTGGTAATGTTGTAGGATTCTTTTCCCATCATGTTTAGTAACTCACTTATGCTAGAATTTTGTGGGATTCATTCCTAAAGTTTCCTATTATGTTTAGTGACTTAGTTTGGCTTAGAATGTGTAGGATTCAATCCAAGAGTTTCCTATCATGTGTGGATAAATTTCATTGTGCCTAGAGTGTTGTAGGATCCATGATGAAATCATATACCATGCTAGTTTAATTGTTGGAAAGCGATATACCATGCTAGCTTAATTGTAAGTACTTTGCATATCATGCTAGTTTAAATTGTATGCAAATTGTATACCATGTTAGATAAATGGTAGAGAAGTGTATGTTATGTTAGTAGATGATCATGACTTATGCTAAGTAAGTAGGTATCATGCAAATTATTGATCATATTAAGTTAATGATAGCCATACTATGACATTCATGTTTAGAGTAAAGAAACTACCCATGGCTAGTTGTAGTGATTTATGTTGGGTTCTATACCATGCTAGAGTAATACTCGCTTAGAATGTTGTAGGAGTAGTGTTAGGACTACCTACTATACCTTGGAATATTGCTTAGTTGGGTGGTGGTGGTTGCTTATGATAAGTAGTAGGCTTCCATGCTCAATTGGTAACCTACGATTGACTATAGAAAATTTTATGTTTAAGGACATTAGTGATTTTCATGCTTGAGCTCAATGTAAGCATAAGCATTAATCACATTCATACATAGGAATATCATGGTGGTTGTGTTATATGATTGATTGTCGTAGGAAGCTGCTTGTAATTGTATGCCATACTTAAGGCGCTATAGGTTGAAGTAATAAGGATTGGGAAGACCACTAGGGATAGTTAGTCCGATAAAGGCCATTTTATCGCCTTCGGTCCTTCCCTAGTACAATACCGATCATAGACTACTAGTAGACCCCTTGTTGCTTCTAATAGTAGAAGATTAAGTTTGTTAGTAAGCACGTTTGGTTGCTTCTAGGATTGATTACCTGTATGGTTGTTTGCACACGGTTGTGCTCGTACGTGGCTCGACTGGCCCGTATGTAGCTGTCGGTCTCATACGTAGCTTAGTCGGCTCGTATGTAGGTTATTGTCTCGTACGCGGCCCGATCGGCCCGTGCGTACCTGTTGGTCTCATACGCGGCCTAGTTGGCTGGTATATACGTGGTTATCTCCTACGAAGCCCGCCTGGCTCGTAGGTAGTTGCTATTTCATACGTAGCTTGATTGGCTCGTATGTGGTTGTTACTCGTGTATAGCTGTTAGCTAGTACACAGTTCGTTGTGGGCTATTGACCATCAAGACATAGCGGCATGCATGTATATCCGCACATCCAAAGTCTTGGATCGATGAGCCACGAACCGGGTCCTGAGGGATTCTGGTAAGTCTAGGTTGAGCGGCCTAGCAGAGTTGTCTTGCGAAGCCTAATTTAAGGCCTAGCACGTTGTGTTATAATATCGTCATCCCTAGGATTGTTCGAGTCAGGGACATCACTAGGATAGTGACTTACAAGGATCATTTTAACCCTTTTGCCGGGAGAGAGGGGTCAGTTGTAGGGGGCCCCTTACACTAACTCGTCCCTTGAGGCAAATCATAGGTGGTGTACAGGGTTGTGCCTTCCTGTCAAAGGGATACGTACGGTGCCGTCTCACAAGTTGAGGACACGGGTTGCGTATCTCGCGCTGTTAATTCCTGAAATACCGTGGCTGGGGTGCCACAGGATGCATGGTGCAGTCCTGCGTTTGCTATACCCCAGAGAGTGCCACAGGGTAGGCTCCGCGCTGCCCTGCGCTTGCGAAACTCTATGGTTTAATTTTGGAACGATGCCCGATATACTGGGATCGAGTGAGGTCCGGCTTGCCGGGTAGTAGTGGAAAACGGAGACACCATAAGCAGACTGCATAAGGGGACTTGACCTCTTCTGCAACCTCACAGAGTCATGGAGTATTGTCAGGAACAGGTTGTGTACAATTAGAATGTGTCACGCGGGTTCAATCCCTACATATGGAGAAACGGCTTGAGATGGAGTCGCATGTATTTATGGGCTGCATGTTACTTTCGGAGACTTGCTGACATTAGAATAGGAAGCGTCCTTGTCCTACCTTCCCGTCAAAGGGATACGTACGGTGCCATCTCACAGGTTGAGGACACGGGTTACGTATCTCGCTCTGTTAATTCCTGAAATACCGTGGCTGGGGTGCCACAGGATGCATTGTGCAGTCCTGCGCTTGCGATACCCCAGAGGGTGCCACAGGATAGGCTTCGCGCTGCCCTGCGCTTGCGAAACCCTATGATTTGGATTTTGGATTAAGTCCCGATACACCGGGCAATAGTGGCAAACATGGACACCACTATATGACTGCAGTGGCGGAACTAGACCGCACCTGCAACCTTGTTGAGTGAGGTCCGGCATGCCGGGTAGTAGTGGAAAATGGAGACACCATAAGCAGACTGCATAAGGGGACTTGACCTCTTCTGCAACCTCACAGAGTCATGGAGTATTGTCAGGAACGGGTTGTGTATAATTAGTTCTATTTTAAGTATCGCATTAGTGTCTAGTCACAGCACTCACGAACACCTAAACTACACCAACACCATTGTTATATTTTGTATATTGTTTGGAAGATTCGCTGCTATATGATCAGCCTTTAAGCGTCAGTGAATACTGACGTCCCCACTTCCATAGGTACTGGATCGCCGAAGTACAAAGGCGAGATTCAAGAGGACTCAAGGCAAGGAAAGCAAGGAGTCAGTATTAAGTTTAGTTCCGCTGCAAAATATGTATTGATTCTGTATTAGTTAAGAAGTACTCTGATGTAAGATGTGAAGGATGTAATACTTAGAAATGTAAAGGTAATATTGTAACTCTATTGTAAGGTATTACAGTTGTACAATATTCAGACTTGTAACACATTGTGTATTGAATAAAAAGTTTTAAATTCTCCTGTTTTTCTGTGTATTGTGACTAATTGAAGAAAAGATCTTGGCTCGTGTCACGGTTTCCCGGTATCAGAAATCGGGACGCTACACAAACTCAGTCCGGATCCGAGGCTAGCTCATCGGGCCGCACCGCAATGGAATGCGAGTCAGAGACGTCTTCGTCACTCAGTAAATATAAGGTCAAGGAGGAAGTCCTGACAGACCCTGGGTCGGATAGTGGTGACGACGTAGCCTTCATAGTATCGTCGCTGAGATCCCAAAGGCCAGGGAAGGAGCCGGTGGTCAAGGGAGAAGAGGAGGAGGAAGAGGAAGAGGTTGATGGCGAGAGTGAGGAGGATCAGGAAGCCGAAGGCGAAGAGGAGGAAAAGGAAGAAGGGGATGACGAGGATCAGGAGGATCCGGATGCCGAGGATGAGGGCAAAGACGAAGAGGATCAGGATTCCGATGGTCAGGGCACCGTAGATGACGAGGATGATGGCGACGAAGGGGAGGGTGCTCAAGAAAGTGCTGGCGAAGGCACAACAGGAAGGTCGGTCGGGGATGACCTTCCACCCCTTCCACCTTTGTCGACGTCGTCTCCTGAGAGGAAGGCTCGTCCTCGCCAGAAGAAGAGGAAGCTAAGTATCCCAGACAGTCCCCCTCCACCGAACGAATATGCACCCAGACCGGGGCTCAAGTTCCCCCGTATCTCCTTTAAAAATTCGGGGTCGATCCGGATGTACCCTGATGATATCAAAGACATCGACCCTGTCCCCCCCGTGCCGGGTGAAGAGGGCCACGTGAAGATTCGGATGGATAGCATCCCGTGCATCTTAAAGGCGGATTATCTCCACATTCTCAGGGCTGCCTACTTCATCCCGCAGGAGTTTGAAGTCTTCATCCCCAACCCTGGCGTCCGACCCACCATGGCTATCGCGCCGGGCTATTGTATGTTTCCTGATGACGCCTTTGTCTCGGGCCTGAGGTTGCCGCTGCATCCCTTCATCAAGAGGATTTTAAATTGGGCGAAGCTGTGCCCCATGTAGTACGGCCCAAACTCTTGGAAGCACTTGATTTGCTTCATTCTGAAGTGCCAAGAGAAGGGGGTGAAGCCGAGGTTGACGTACTTCCGAGCAATCCTAGGGATCAGCTCACTCGGAGACCAGGAGGGAATATTTTACTTCTTGCCCAGGCCGCACAAGAAAGTCATGCACAGCCATCCGGATTCCATCAAAGGGTGGAAAGAGAAGTATTTCGTGGTTCGGAGTGAGAGGTCTTAGGGGATACCGACCAGGTGGAGTTTCTTCAAACCGAACCATAAACCTCCGAAGCAAAGCGACTTGATAGCAAAGGAGTGGAAGAGGGTGGAGAAGATAGTAGGGGGGCACAGTATCGCGTGGTCTCGAGTGACCAAGCTACACCTTGCCCGGGCCGGACTGAGCCCAACTAACCCTAGTATGTTTCGTTCTTAATTTTTGCATCTTTCTGCCTTCGTATTAACATTAGCCTTCTTTCTTTTATTTTTGTAGAGATGACTTCCCAACAGGTGGACAACAGGCGAGCCTTGCTAGCTGTCGCCGCGAAGGCGAGAGCGGAGAAGAAGAAGAAGGAGGAGCAGGAGAAGCTGGCCGCCCAAGCTGGGGGGGTCCGGCAAGGAGCCAGTCCCGGTTGTCGAGGAGCCTTCTCCCGTAAAGAGGGCTAAGAAGCATCACCCCACTACGCCAAGGGTAGCTCGGGACGCTGGGGGTAGTTCGGGCAAAACTATCGATGCCCCAGGGAAGAGGCTCCCCCCAACACGTCCCACTGCCGAACAGATGGTGGGGCAACAGGGGCTGCGGCCCTTTGCTCCTGACTGGTCGATCATCCGGGGGGACTCTCTTCTTGATGGCCCCATCTCCTTGGAGTTCGTCAGGAAGGCCGCCACTGAGCAGGATCTCATGGCGCTGGCTTTGCAGATGGCCGATTAAGCCTTTATGCGTTGGTCTCAGGCGTCGATCTCGGTAAGTGCTTGAGACTTCGTATTTCTCTCTGGTTTTGAACTTGGTGAAACTTTTCTCCTGACCATTTCTCCTTCGGCCAGGCGATGCTTCATGGGCAGCACTTTCAAAAGTGCTTGGAGAGGGAGGTCATGGTGGAGAGGAGAAACACGAATAAGTATCTCCGCGAGTTAAACAAGGTGACCGACGATCTGAAGGAGGCCCAGAGCATGGCGGCCGTCCACGGGGCCCAGATGGCCTCGCTCTGCGAGCATCACAAGAAGGACGTGGATCGCCTGAAGGAAAGGATTGAGGAGGAGGCGGAGAAGGGGTGAAAGGCCTTGGCGAGGATGGAGGCTGCGTCTGCAGAGGCCCTGATCATGGCGCAGGACGAGGCATACGACCAGGCCAAGGAGTACTTCCGGAGGATCTACCCGGAGCAGAACGTGGATCACCTCCACTACGGTTGGCAACCGAATCTTCCGCCGACTCCCGGTGGCGAGGAGATGGGTGGCGACCATGCTGATGATGAGGTGCCACCCCCTCCCTCCCCCTCATGCGGACTGGCCACCGCGGTTTTGTACCCATTTTGGAAGTAATGAAATATAGCTTTTTTGGCCGAGGCTTCGTGACTTGTGCATTTTCTCGCTTTCTTTGTGATTGCTTGTCTTTCGTCTTTTGATAGACTCACGGTCCTGGGTGCCGAACCCATTCCTGCCGAGAGATCCCTGGTCTGAGTAGGGAAAGAAGCAATGGAGGCAGCTCTGGCTCATCAGCAAAAACAGGTTCGGGACCGGGCCGCCGCGGTGAGTTATTTTATGAACAAGTCTAGGGAGCTCGGCCTGGAGGTGGCTCATCTGAAGAAAGCTATAGCCGACCGGGACTGGTGGGTGATCGAGACGAACTGGTCCATCTCGGATGGCTCGAGTGGGCGGTTGGCTTCAGAGTCTTTCCTTCGCGAGGCCGCCGTTGGGAAGGAGTTGGAGATCTGCAGGCTGAAGCTGGTGTTGGGGGTGGGTTTGATCGAGGAGGCGAGCAACTCAACCCCGGGGCGGTCTCCGACATTTTTATTGGAAGCGGCCCAGCCTGAAGATGCGGAAAGCTCGGTGGCAGGGGTCTCTACCCTGGTCGGTCCGGCCGAGCGTGGTAGGAGCCCCGAAGGGAGCGCCGAGTTTGAGTTTTAAGCTAAGTGCGAGTGAGTTGTAAGTTGTTCTTTGTATTCGTACCGACATTCATTGAGTTGTAAGAAATGAGTAATAATAAGAACATTTGATTTTCTGATCCTTAATAGTCTCGGTTGCCGGGGATGTTTGCCGAGCTTGTTGCGCAGGAGGTCGCCGCCGAGGTGCCTTGTCGCAGCGAGCGTATATGTTGTGGCTTTTCGCCTTTCGATAGGTCATTAATGGCAACGTTTTGCCTTCCCATGTGCATTTATGGCGACGTTTCGCCTTCCGCCATTTCGCATTCCCAGACACAATAACTGCGCTCCTCAGGGGGCTATATAACCTCCACTCCCCCTTGTTGGTTGCTAAGGAGTGAGAGTGGCTGATCTGCCGCTCGATTTGGGTGCCTACCGAAGGCGGGCGCCCTGAACATAATATTTCTTCGAGGGCTCCGGATTGGAGGCACACCAATCACCCTCGAAAAATTTGGGGTTCGGGTCTTGAGGGCCGTAAGACCCCGGGTTGTTTGTTGGTGAGTAGGGGGCCGACCGATCGGTTCGAAGGATCGGAGAGAGCCGAGGGACGGTGGCTCTCCTGCCGTCCTCGAACAATTCAGGGTTTTGGGCTCGTGAGAGCTATAAACCCCGAGTTGCTCGCGGGCGAGAGGAGGGTCAACGAATGGGGTCGAAGTTCGAGGCATCTCTTAGGGACGCAGAGATCTGAGGGTCGGTGGCTCCCCTGCCATCCTCGAACAATTCGGGGTTTTAGCTTGTGAAAGCTGTAAACCCCGAGTTGTTCACGGGCGAGAGGAGGGTCATCCAATCGACTCGAAGCTCGGGGTGTCTGCCGAAGGCGGACGCTCTGAAGCTTAATTAAAACTTTGTTGAAGCAGAAATGGTAGTAGGTCATAGCCGAGCATATTGGTCGAGCGGCTTTGAAGAAAGCCGCGGCCTTGCTCTGGGTTAACGACGGGGCACCACCTGTTCTTGGGGAGACAGCGCGGGTGCGGCTGGCGGTTGTCGCCTCGCGCATAGGTTGGTGGGATTGAAGAAGCCCAAACCATACTAGGGACAGGTGTTGAGCCCCCACACCGGTGAGAAAGCCAGTAACGGGCGTAGCTGAAGGTCGTCGCCGAGCGTTAAGGTCAGGGCGCTTTGAAGAAAGCCTCCGCCTTGCTCGAGGTCGATGCCGAGCTCCCGCACTTGTTCTCGGGAAAGACAGAACGGGTGTAGCTGGTGGTTGTCGCCTCGCACATAGGTTGATGGGCTTGAAGAAGCCCAAACCACACTAGGGACAGGTGCTGAGCCCCCACACCGGGGAGAAAGCCAGTAGCGGGTGTAGCTAAAGGTCATCGCCGAGCGTTAAGGTCGGGGTGCTTTGAAGAAAGCCTCCGCCTTGCTCGAGGTTGATGCCGAGCTCCCGCACTTATTCTCAGGAAAGACGGCATGGGTGTAGCTGGCGGTTGTCGCCTCGCGCATAGGTTGATGGGCTTGAAGAAGCCCAAACCACACTAGGGATATGTGCCAAGCCCCCGTACCAGTGAGAAAGCCAATAGCAAGCGTAGCTGAAGGTCATCGCCGAGCATTAAGGTCGGGGTGCTTTGAAGAAAGCCTCCGCCTTGCTCGAGGTCGATGCCGAGCTCCCGCACTTGTTCTCAGGAATGACGGCACGGGTGTAGCTGGCGGTTGTCGCCTCGCGCATAGGTTGATAGGCTTGAAGAAGCCCAAACCATGCTAGGGACAGGTGCTGAGCCCCCGCACCGGTGAGAAAGCTAGTAGCAGGCGTAGCTGAAGGTCGTCACCGAGTGTTAAGGTCGGGGTGCTTTGAAGATAGCCTCCGCCTTGCTCGAGGTCGATGTCGAGCTCCCGCACGGTTCTCAAGGGTGTTGGTAGATGCTCCTTTGCTTGATTGGATTCACGTTACTACAAACCAAATAGGCCGAGTTGTCCGAGCGCCGAGCCCCAAGCTTGTAAGGAAGGCTTTTTTGGCTCGAGATTCTATCCGAGTGCCGAGCCCCAAGCTTTTAAGGGAAGCTTTTCTGGCTCGAGATTCTATCTGAGCGCCGAGCCCCAAGCTTGTAAGTGAAGCTTTTCTGGCTCGAGATGTTATCCAAGCGCCGAGCCCCAAGCTTATAAGGGAAGCTTTTCCGGCTCGATATGTTATCCGAGCGCCGAGCCCCAAGCTTTTAAGGGATGCTTTTCTGGCTCGAGATGTTATCCGAGCGCCGAGCCCCAAGCTTGTAAGGGAAGCTTTTCTGGCTCGAGATTCCATCCGAGCGCCGAGCCCCAAGCTTGTAAGGGAAGCTTTTCTGGCTTGAGATTCTATCCGAGCGCCGAGCCCCAAGCTTGTAAGTGAAGCTTTTTCTGGCTTGATATGTTATCCGAGCGCCGAGCCCCAAGCTTTTAAGGGAAGCTTTTCTGGCTCGAGATGTTATCCAAGCGCCGAGCCCCAAGCTTGTAAGGGAAGCTTTTCCGGCTCGATATGTTCTCCGAGCGCCGAGCCCCAAGCTTTTAAGGGAAGCTTTTCTGGCTCGAGATGTTATCCAAGCATCGAGTCCCAAACTTGTAAGGGAAGCTTTTTTGGCTCGAGATTCTATCTGAGCGCTGAGCCCCAAGCTTGTAAAGAAAGCTTTTCTGGCTCGAGATGTTATCCGAGCGCCGAGCCCCAAGACATTTTCCTTATTGGTAACAAAATACGAAGTTAAAAAGCTTGTTTTAAGAAAGCTGGCATATGTACATCGTATTGAAATTTTGCAAAAACCAAGGCACGATGTGCCGATTACATTCTTGATAATTTTACATGGTGGAGGCTAATCTCCTCCTAGGAACTTGATGTAGTGCTCCGCATTCTAGGGCCTCTTGATTGGCTTGCCCTCTGGGTTGGTCAAGTGATACATTCCTGGGCGTATGACCTCCGATACTCTGTAAGGACCCTCCCAGTTGGGGGCCAATTTCCTTTTCTGGCCGGGATTGGAGACCGCCAGCTTTCGGAGAATGAGGTCCCAAAGTTTAATGTCGGTGGGACGCACCTTTTTGTTGTAGAACCTTTCGATCCTTTGCTGGTGGATGCTCCTTCTAATGGCTGACTTCTCCTAACCTTGTCTATGAGGTCCAGATCGGCTCGCAGCTGTTCAGAGTTAGTTGCTTCGTCGAAAGCCAGGATCCTGGGTGAAGGGATCCCGATCTCTAAGGGAATGACGGCCTCCGCACCGTATGTCAGATTGAAAGGCGATTCTCCCGTGGGGATTCTCTTTGTTGTCCGGTGGGCCCAGAAAACGCTTGGTAGCTCGTCGAACCATAACCCCTTGGAAGAGTTATCGAGTCGTTTCTTGAGGCCGTCGAGGATTTGGCGGTTCGCGTTCTCGGCCTGACCATTGGACTGGGAGTGGCATACAGAGGAGAAGCGCTACTGGATCCCTAGATCTTCGCAAAACTTGTGGAAATGTTTACCCGCAAATTAAGTCCCATTGTCCGTGATGAGCACCTGCGAGATCCCGAATCGACAGACGATGTGTTTCTAGAAAAACTGCTGTATCTGTTACTCGGTGATCATTGCTAATGGCTCCGCCTTGATCCACTTTGTGAAGTAGTCGATCGCCACAATAAGAAACTTTTGTTGGCCCGTTGCTTTTGGAAATGGGCCCACCAGATCCATCCCCTACTTTGTAAAGGGGGTCGGATTGGCCATGGAACGGAGATTTGCTTGTGGAGCCCTCTTCACGGGGGAGAACCGTTGACAGAGGCCACACTTCTTCACTAGGGCGAGGGCATCTTGTAGCATACTGGGCCAGTAGTACCCGTGATTTAATGCCTTCCGCGCGAGCGAGCAGCTTCCCATGTGGCATCCGCCGATCCCCTCGTGCAGCTCCTTGAGGGCATACTTGGCTTCATCAGGAGTCAGGCAACGGAGGTAGGGTCTGCCGTCCGTTGTGGTGTAGGACCTTTTGAAGTGGGTGGCATTGATTACTGCAAATCTTTCGAATCTTACCCTGACCCGCCTCGCTTCAGCTCGGTCTTCGGGAAGCTCTCCCTCGACTAGAAATTTCTTGATAAGAGTGGTTTAGTCCTCGGGAGGAGCTCCGTCTTCAACGCATAGAACCTCTGGGAAGTCTTTACTTGGCTTCAACAGGACTTCAATCAGGACCGTGCGGTCGAGGCCTTCAAAGGATGAGGAAGCCAACTTTGATAGGGCGTCGGCCTGGGCGTTCAGCTCCCGGGGAATCCTTAAGACAGCCGATTCGTCGAAGAACGTTAATAGGCATTGGACAATGGCCAGGTACCTGATCATCCGATCGTCACAGCCCTCGTACTCCCCAGCGATCTGGTTGACCACAAGCTGAGAGTCACTAAAGGCCCTGATCCGTATAGCACTGGCCTGATGAGCCAGGTTGAGCCCGGTGATCATGTCCTCGTACTCAGCCTCGTTGTTAGAGGCCGAAAAGTTGAGGCGGAGGCAGTACTGAAGAAGGAAACCATCTGGGCCTCGCAGAATGATGCTCGCACCACTTCCCGCTTCGCAAGGGGAGCCATCGACGTAAACTTCCCACGTCTGGTCGGCTTCCTTGCTTATGGGTTGCTCGGAGATGGTGCATTCTGTGATGAACTCGGCGAGGGCCTGCCCTTTGATGGCCGTTCTGGGCTGATAGCCGATGTCATACTGACTGAGCTCGATCGACCATTTGACTAGTCGACTCGAGCTCTCAGGCTTATAGAGCAAGGCCTTCAAGGGTTGGTCCGTGAGCACCTGGACCGAATGCGCCTGAAAATATGGACGGAGCTTTTGCGCGACCATGACCAAGGCGTATGCTACATTCTCCATCCTAGAATACCTGGTTTCGGCATCGAGCAGGGTCTTGCTCAAATAGTACAGGGGCTTTTGGACTCCTTCCTCTTCTCGAACAAGGACGTCACTGAGTACGCTCTCCAAAGCCGAAAGGTAGAGCCAGAGTGGCTCCCCGGTTCGGGCTTACTGAGGAGAGGAGGGTTGGCGAGGTACTCTTTTAATTGGGCAAAAGCCTCTTGCTGCTGAGTGCCCCACTCGAACCCTTCGGTGCCACGCAGTGCCTTGAAGAACGGCAGGGACTTCTCTCATGACTTCGAGAGGAAATGACCGATGGCCGCCAGTTTTCCCGTTAGCCTCTGGACTTCTTTGACGTTCCTGGGAGGGTCCATGTTTATTATGGCATAGATCTTTTTGGGGTTCGCCTCGATGCCGAGCTGGCTGACGATGAACCCTAGGAACTTTCTCGAGGAGATGCCAAATGCACACTTCACCGGGTTGAGCCTCATGTTGTGGGTTCGGAGGACCTCAAAGGTCTCTTCCAGGTCAGCGATGTGATCCTGTCCCTGCCGGCTTTTGACGAGCATGTCGTCGACGTACACCTCCATGTTACGCCCGATTTGATCTTTGAAGACTCGGTTAACGAGCCTCAGATAAGTGGCACCGGCATTCTTCAGCCCGAAGGGCATAACCCGGTAGCAGTATAGTCCTCGTTCTATGACGAAGGATGTCTTGGAGATGTCGGGAGGAAACATCCGGATCTGGTTATAGCCTGAGAAGGCATCTATAAAGGATAAGAGCTCATGACCCGATGTGGCGTCGATAAGGGCATCGATGCTGGGGAGGGGGAACAGATCTTTGGGGCATGCCTTTTTGAGGTCGGTGAAATCTATGCAGATCCTCCAGCTCCCGCTCGCCTTCTTAGCCATGACAACATTCGCCAGCCACTCCAGGTAGCTAACCTCTTGTACAAAACGCGCAGACAAGAGCTTGTCTACTTCCGTGTTCACCACCTGCTGTCGCTCTGGGGCAAACTTCTGCCGCTTTTGGACAACCAATTTTGACTCGGGGATCACGCTGAGTTTGTGCATGATGAGATCCTCGGAGATACCGGGCATGTCAGAGGGCTTCCAGGTAAAGAGGTCGATATTGCGGCGAATGCAGCCGATCAGGACGGACTTGAGGTCGGGAGCGAGGGAGCAGCTAACTCGGAAGTGCTTCGATGCATCCCCTGTCTCGAATGAGACATCTTCTAGCTCGTCTACCGGCTCTACCTCTGGCTGGGTCCTCTCGGGCTGCAGCTCAACGACATCGAGGGGAAATACACTACTCCCGATCGCCGTCATGTAGCACGAGCATGCTGCTTCTTGATTTCCTCGGACAACTCCCACACCGGTGTCAGTAGGGAACTTCATCTTCTGGTGGTAGGCCGAGGGAACCGCTTGGAGGGAGCAGAGCCCCGGACGACGGAGTATTGCATTGTAGGCTTCCTTGACATTAACAACCATGAAGTCCATGGACTCGGTTCTTCTGTTAGGGGTTTTACCTGACGTGATGTGTAGGGTGGCGATCCCCTTTATTGTTACTGGGACGCCGGAGAATCCATGCAAGGTGTATCCGGCCGGTTTTAGCTTATCACGGGAGAGTTTCAAGTTCTCGAATGCTTCTAGGAACAGGATGTTGACCGAGCTTCCGTTGTCCACGAGGATTTGCCGAACCTCGAAGTTCGCCATGCCGAGGCTGATGACGAGTGCATCACAATGAGGGAGTCGGACTCCCTCCAGGTCCTCCCCCGAGATGGAGATAGGGAGTTACTAGACCTGAGGGGAAAGAGGGCCCTAGACAGCGTTGACCTCCCGGACGAACGCCTTGCAGGAAGTTCTGGATTCCCCTCCCATGGGCCCTCCGTGGATGCAATGCAAGATCTCCTGACCCTCAGGTTTATCAGGTTCCGGATCCCGCTCAGGGCGCTGTCGGGGTGCTCGAGGAGGAGGGGAATCCATCCTGTTTCTCGTATCCCTCTGTTCCCGAGCTCCTTCTCTTTGGAACTCTCGGAGGTACCCTCATTGAATGAGGGCCTCGATCTCATCCTTCAGGGCATGACAACGATCTGTGTTGTGCCCGTTGTCCCGGTGGAAGAGGCAGTAGAACCGATGATCCCTCTTCTTACTGGTGTTGTTGGAAGGTCGAGGGGGGAACTGCACGAGGTCCCTGTCTTCGATTGCCAAGAGGATGGTGGACACGTTTTGCATCAGAGGGGTGTACCTCTCGAAGCGAGGGACCGGTGGAACATTCTTCATGGCGCCTCCGTCTCTTGGAGCTTTCTTCGCCGGCTCGACCTCGTTGGCCTTGCATTTTCCCTTCCCTTGCACTTCTCTTGGGTCTTCTGGATTTAGGGCCTCTTTGGCCCGGATGTACTTCTCGACCCGATTGAGGAGGTCGGGGAAGTCTACCGGGGGCTTCTTTGCCAGGGAGGCCTTTAGCTGTTCGTGCCGGACGTTGTGTCGTAAGGCCGCCGAGGCAATGCCAGGGTCGAGGGAGGAGACCGACCTTGCCTCAGCGGTGAACCTTCGGATGAATACCCAGAGCGACTCCCCCTCCTTCTGCTGGAGGCCAAGCAGGGACGCGCTTGTCCTTTCGGCATTTCGGCTGGTCACGAAGTGGGCAAGGAAGTTGCCCTCCAGCTGGTCAAAAGAGTAGATGGAGCCGGGGGTGAGCTTGGAGAACCATTCCCAAGCCGGACCCCGGAGGGTGGCAGGGAAGGCTCGGCACAGGAGGGGATTCGATGCGCTGTGAATCATCATGAGGGTTTTGAAGCCCTCCATGTGATCAGCAGGATCACCCTCGCCATCATAGGTATCGAATTGAGGTGGACGGAAATTTCGGGGTATCTCCGCCTGTAGGGTGAGGGCGAAGAAAGGAGGTCGGACGGGCCTGTATCCCTGAGCTGTCTTGGGCCGCCGTCGCCGAAGTTGTCGAGGCGGTCTTCCATTTCCTGGAGGCATTTCAGGAGGTCAATGTCATATTCTGGCGGGATAGAGGGGACGCGAGACACGCTGGCCTCGGCATCCGACCGGGTATGGGAATGGTGGATGTTCTCATTGACAGGGGTCCCCCAGATGGCCTCCAGGATTTCCCTACGGAAGTCTTGAAACTCCTGGTGAGTGACCAGGGCCCGCTCAGCTCGGTTTGGTTGAGCGGGCTGTCGCCGACCGACACGGCTGAGCGCCGGCTTCCGCCCTTGGTATGGAGGTTTTGGATGGTTTGGAGCTGAGTTGGAAGCGGCTCCTCCCCTACTGTGGCTAGCCTGTCGGTTGAGAATTACACCCCATAGATCGGGCTGGACCGGACGGGAGGCATTTGGCTGGGGCCCGTGGCTGACCCCTCTGTTGTTCGATCCATGAGTGTCGGCAGCGACGCCTTGTGGAGGCACGTCCTGCTGACGCGCGGAGGTAACAGTTCTCGTGGCTTTGGGCGCCATGTGAGCTCAGGTCGACGGGGTACTGTTGGAGGCAGAGCTCGGGTCGGCTTCTGCAATAGAGTTTCCCACAGACAACGCCAACCTGATGCGGTTTGTTTTTGAGAGACGTGTGAATGCACCAGGTGTGAGTTCTTACTCGATTTGTATTGGTGGAGGGAGCTCCTATGCAGGTGACCCTCGGCTGGGTGAACGGTACGGAAGTCGGCTCGAGTGAGGTGGGGGCTGGATGCTCAGCTCGGATCGAGAGGCTCGGATCCGAGGTCTCGTGTACCTGCAGATGATCTAGGAACACCGGGGTTGGTTCTGGTGGTAGACCCTCCGACGATCTAGTCAGCTACTGAGAGAGAGAGTAACAGTAACTAGGGTTTTGGTGGGAAAAGATTCATTACCTGGATAAGGGGTAGGGGTCTGGTATTTATAGAAGTTGCCAACTGGGTTTGGACCCGTTTGGGGCCGGGTCTGAACCCGACTACCCATGGGGCTGAAGCGGTGGAAACCCGGGCGGTATAGAGCTGACGTGGCAGAGGCCCGGACAGTTTCCATGCTGACGTGGTAGAGGCCCGGGCGGTTTTCTGACACTGACGTGGCAGATCCAGATAATCCGGAGGCGCACATTTTCTGAGGGGATCCTGTGGCCCAGGAGGGGCCACGTCATCCGACCCATATCAGTTAAGATTGGGGTTTAGTATTTATTTATGATTTAAATTGTGTTTTAAGAGTGGCTTGGGCTCGAATTCAATTAGCAAATTGACAATATGATGACATTAGGCTTCAATAGGAGATCCAAAAATAATTAAATACAAAAGAGAGAATTTAAGAAAATATAGATAATTTATGAATGATCGAATATGAAAGTACACAAGAAAATTTGTACATCCGGAAAATGGGAGTTACATTAGGACTCAAGTAAAAGACTGTATAATTACAGAAAATAAGTCTATTTTCTAACCCTATGTAGATCAACTCTCTTTTTTATAACAATGAAATATATTTTTCTTAAGGTTTTAACATTGTTAAGTTAACAAAGGGAGATGAAGAAAAAAGATGAATGGATATCATTGGGCACTAAAAGCCAGTATATAAGGTACGGGTACAATCTCATCCATACAATTAATACCTACTCTCAAACACATAGTGGATCAAATAGTATGAGTTTGCCCACTAAGTATCAGAATCTATGTGGGATTTTGTAAAGAAGTTAGTTGTCTGCTCTGAAGTAGTCACAACATGAAGTGAAATGGTCTCTGCCTCAAAATGCTCACGTACGAAGTGACAATTAATCTCTATGTGCTTTTTCTGCTTATGAAAGACTGAGTTGCTTATAATATGTATATCACTCTTTTTGTTACAATGAAGAGGAGTGACTCATGTATGGGTGACACCCATATTTAATAATAGCCTCCGACCATAACAATCTCTCAAGTAGAGGCTGTCATCGCTCTGTTAAGGGTGACACCAATATCTGATAATAGCCTCCGAACATAACAATTTCTCTTGTAAAGACTGTCATCGTTCTGTACTCGGCCTCTGTGGAAGAACATGCAACAACTGCATAATTTTTGGTTTGCCATGAGATCAACAGATCACCAAGAAAGAGAAAAAAACCTATGTAAGACTGTCTGGTAGTAGGATTTCTTGCCCAATCTGAATCAGAATATGCACTAAGCTTCATTTTAAGATGTAGTGGGCATGAATAATGAGCGAGTGATAGTGCTCCAAAGATACTATCGAGGAGCTAAAACAAAATGTTTAACAATACTGACTGCATGAGCGATATCGAGTCTGGTCATGCATAAATAGAAAAGTTGTCCAACAATCTGCCTATATCTAGTGGAATCGGGGAGTAGCTCACCATCTTTGGCACGAAGCTTCACATGAAGCTCTAATGGAGTATCAACTGATCGACTTTCAGATAGATCTACAACGAAAATAATGTCTGATGTGTATTTGTGCTGAGAAATGAGCATCCTCCAAGGGGCCTAGTGTAATACCCTGAATTTCATACACTGAAAATTTTGTGACACCCTCAATTTCATACACTGAAAAAATTCATGACACACCCAGAATCTTTTACTTCAAATGAGTATATAAACATAATATAATATAGGAAACTGTAGAAATTTTACTACAAGTCCAAACCACTTTGATTGATAAGATGACGGGTTCAAGATGTCACACTTCTATGCTACGATCTCAGGCACCCTTACCTGCAAAACCACAATATGTGGGATCGTCAGCTTGTGAGGCTGACGGTAAAAATCCCAACAACTTCAACTAACTCCCAAAAACACAGTAAGAAAACTTAAATCAATGTATATGTTAAATGTAAATGGAAAATTGTCAACTATACATTGTCATATGAGTGAGTGAAACTAATTTACTGGTTTGTCAAACATATACATATTATGTTAACGTGCACAATTCAAACACATTCTTCTAATGCACGCTTGTTTGGAATGATATGCTGGTCATCCAACATAGTTTCCGAATGTAAGCTACTAGCATTTCTTTTCATTACAAGGTTCAATCCCTCATTATATAATGCCTAAACCCAATGATTTGTACTCCAACACATAATCATGTGTAAGTCGCACCCCCAGGATATTGTACCTTACTAACCTACCCTTAGTCCATACATCGTGGATTTACTGAGCATATCCTCAGTCACAAATCCCAGTAAGTCGTTCTCCCGTAACTATGTATCTTACCGGCCTACCCTTAGCCCACACACCGTAGATTTACAGGGCGTATCCTTAGTCTCGAACATTCCTAGAAACCTCAATTTTTTACTGACCATGTTTGTCATTGTTTCAGTCATACCTTCTTCTAATGCAAAATCTGAATTTAACTAATGCAAGATCTTAGTTTAAATGATGCAAAATAAAATATGGAGTTAGCGAACCCTATTTCAGAAAAACTGGAATCTTGGTCATACCGACCATATTCCACTCATCCCTTAAGAGTTCTCGAACTCTTGCCAGACTCAGGCATTGCCTACGTCAAAATTGTTCCCTTAGATTTGACCAAATCATTCTCTCAGGTTCATGGACCTTACTAGCCTACCCCTAGCTCACATACGTGGATTTACTAGGCATATCATCAGTCACATTTATATACAATCTACCGTTTAAATATTCAACTCTATCTTTGGAAAACAACATAGCAGTCTTGAGAAAATCATATAAATTCCAATACTTATCAGAAAAATAAATTTCTTAGTTTCATATGAAACATAAATGAAGCTTCTAAAACATTGTAGTTAAGAACATCTAAATTTAACCACAATTATTTTGTCTAACTCTACATGCAAAAAAGTAGAACCACGTTCTAGAAAATTGCAGTTCTTGCTACTTATAAAAATCACTGAAAATCTCACACTTCATGGAAATTTGATTTCTTAGACTTAAAAGAAAGATTAACGAATTTACTTAGAATTTTTAGTTTTGAGTGTCATCAAAATACAACATATAAGATGTTAAAATGGTCAAAAATCATAATGTATACATATTTCCAGAACCAAGGAAAAACTTTCAACTAGTCCTAAGTTTTGGTTTATTTAAAATACTACACGATATCTAAACCTTATGAAACTATGTGAACCTATTATAGACATATACAAAATTAACATATAAAATTTTGAGCTTCAAATTCCACATACTTGGAGAGAAATAATTTTTTGAAATAAGCATGATATTCATAACAGAATTATAAAATATGTCATGTTTCAGTTCTTAACCAGAAATCAGTTCGAATTTATTTAAAATAACAAATGACATCCAAAAATCTTGAAATTGTAAGGAGATGTTATAGACATATACAAGATATACATATAAAAATTTCAGTTTTCGATTTCATTTAGTTACAGAGAAATGATTTTCCGAATTAAGTCAAAAATCCAAGATAGAAACTGTACAAATTTCTAGATACAGGTAATCCTAAATTCGAATTTGTTTAAAATATTAACCGATATCCAAACCTCAAGAAATTTTGTGAACATATTATAGACATATACTATATTTACAAATAAATACTTCAGCTTCAAATTTCATATATTTGGAGAGAAATGGTTTTTGGAAGTAAGCATGATGTTCAGGACATAATTATAGAATAGATCATGTTTTAGTTTTTAACTAGGAACGAGTTTGAATTTATTTAAATTACCAAATGATATTCTAAAATCATGAGATTTTGAGGAGGTGTATAGACATATATGGGATACACATATAAAAAATTTAGCTTTATATTCCATCTATTTAAAGATAAATAATTTTCAAAAGTGAGTCTAAAATTCAGGACGGAAACAGTACAAATTTTCATGTTAACGTTACCGTAATTTCACAATTAATTAACAATAATTAACAAATGATTCAATCTTTCCAAGCATAAATACTCATTCAATACAACATATATAGCTTCTCTAAAATGCATATGGCCATATAATTGAAATTGGAATAGTAAAGTTGTTACCCACATATAATTTCTGAAATTGATTACAGAAATTGATTGCTTCTAAACTCCACTAAGCGTTCCAACACCAAGATCGATAAACTTTACCTTACAAAAACTTAAACTCCAAAGATATTCAGTTTAAGTGGAAGAAAAAAGATGAATGGCGGAGAATGAAAGAAAGCATTCTTGAAAACATCAAGTCATTTGAAATTTATTTGTCTATCCACTAAAGTATTATAAAATTATATAGCTAAATATCGTTTTTCTTTGGAATCCTATCCATATGATAAAAAAAGGGACAATCAATCGTATAATTTGGTTATGTCATCTCATCCTTTCATTCGCTAATTATAGCTGCAGAGTTTTCATCTTTCCTTTCTCATTGATACTTTTTTTGTAAGCCCCCCACAAATATTCAAATTTTATGTGAGTACCCCATGAATTATTATTTCCATATAAGTCCATGTACCCACTTGAAAAGTGATCAATTTTAAATCCAAGTGTGCAGATTCTGAAAATTTTGATCGATTGAACTAAGTGTGGAATTTCACTTTTAAGTAGAATGAATTAGAAGCTGAATAAGATCATAAGGGTAGAAAAATATCTTGGGTGAATGAGATTCTTCCGCTTATGATTTTTCTTTGAACGTTTGTTTAATGGATCAGAATGTCCATAATATGTTGCAATTGAGGCTAATCACCACTTTTAGAATTAATCGTAGGACTAATTTTGAATTAGAGATTTGCTAGAGATTTACATACAAAAAATTGGTATTTTTGAAGGATTTGTTGCACGGTTTCGTTTGCAACCCTAATTCTCCCATTATAATAACAAGTATAATGTACGTGCGATGCATGCCTAAAAAGTAAAGTCATGAAATTAAATGAATATATATTGAATAAAAAAAAAATAGTTTATATTTGAATGTTTTGATTTGGGCTACACGTGCGGTGCACATTTATATTTATTGTATACTAGTAATTTACACATGTGTTATATTAGTTATGCATGTGCATTGCACGTATTTGTTTGTTACAAATGGAATTTGTTTGGTGACAAACTCTCCCATTAAAATAGTAGAGATAGTTTGGACGTGTATTATACGTATTTATATAGTTACAAATTTAGGGTTTGTTTGTTACAAACCCCAACTCTCTCATTAAAATAGTAGAGATAGTAATAATAATAATAATAATAATAATAATAATAATAATAATAATAATAATAATAATTATTATTATTATTATTATTATTATTATTATTATTATTATTATTTGAATCAAAAGGTAGCAAAGTGCCAGACGTTTTTATTAATGAGAACTAAGAGCATCTATAGTTGTCTTGAGTTAGATTTTGGGTATTTGGCAAAAAGAAATGGAAAAAATGGGTTTGTGTTGTAGTCGTCAAAAGCCATAATATGGGTCAGACGAAAGATTATCTTTTGACTCAAAATTTTAAATAATATATATATAGGTGGCCCTTCGGTTGAGAACTAATTTGGTGAGAACTCTGTGTGAACTCAAGGAGTATACCCTCCATGAAAAATCCGAATCAGCCATCTCGTTCTACACGCCTTAGATAGCATAACATAAAGAAATCACGTAATTTGAAGTTCATTTTCTCATGATTTACATCATCACAAAATTGTAGGGCTGAAAATTCTACTCCATTTTATGGATGAGCAAACGAACTTCAAATTATTTGAATTCTTTATGTTATGCGATCTAAGGCATGTAGAACGAGATGGTCGGTTCGGATTTTTCATGGGGGATCTACTTCGTGAGTTCTCACGGAGTTCTCACCAAAATTAGTTCTCAACCGAAGGGCTCCCTATATATATATATATATATATATATATATATATATATATATATATATGCATTGAAGTGAAGGACAAAGGACAAATTTTTTTTTTTAAAAACAAAACAGAGAAGGGGGC